>NIUQ01000058.1:0-85110 GCA_002796945.1 Plectus sambesii
GAGCGGAGCTCTTTGGTTGTATCTAAGAAAGCATATGAAGAGTGCGTAATGGACTGCAACATTAGTTCCCCTCATCAGCAGGAAGTGACGGAAACTGTCATCGTTGAGAAGCAAAAAACAACGGAAAAAGCTCTGCATCAACTGAGCGCTCAGAAAATTGTGATCGAAGGAGAGAAAACCGAAGCCTCCTTCAAAATAGGCCTCGGCCGCGCCAGAGCGGAAGAGGCTGAAGAACTCACAATCGAGCGGAAGTTCCCAGAGGAGGGCGTTGCTGAGATTTCGACTAATGTTGAACTGGTGCAGCTTGCAGAGGAAGATGTGTTGCTCGCTGAATTACTTGGCGAAGACCAGGAACAAGTACAGGTCAGCATTACTGGCATCAAGCAGAAAGTGTCAGAGAAAGAAGCATCTGTCGAAACAACAGCTGATGTTGAACTGATGCAGCTGGCAGAGGAAGATGTATTGCTCGCTGAACTACTTGGCGAAGATCAAGAACAAGTACAGTTCAGCATTGCTGGCGTTAAGAAACGAACGCCAAAGGAGAAGGAAGAAGCAGTGACCGAAATATCAACTGACGTTGAATTAATGCAGCTGGCAGAGGAAGATGTATTGCTTGCTGAATTACTTGGTGAAGACCAGGAACAAGCAGAGCTCAGCATTGCTGGCGCTAAGAAACAAATGCCAAAGGAGAAGGAAGAAGCATTCACTGAAACATCAACTGATGTAGAATTAATGCAGCTGGCTGAGGGAGACGTATTGCTTGCTGAGTTACTCGGTGAAGATCAAGAACATGTACAACTCAGCATTTCTGGCATTAAGCGACCATTAACACAATCAGCACAAGGTGAAGATGAGCTTACTGTCGATGTCGAATTGATGCAGCTGGCAGAGGAAGATGTGTTGCTGGCTGAATTACTTGGCGAAGACAAGGAACGAGTACAGTTCAGCATTTCTGGTGTTAAGAAACAAGCGCCAAAGGAGAAGGAGGAAGCATTAGCTGAAACAACTGCTGAAATTGAACTGATGCAACTGTCAGAAGAAGATGCATTGCTCGCTGAATTGCTTGGTGAAGATCAGGAACAGGTACAGGCCAATATTACTGCCATCAAGCAGAAAGCACCACTAGCAGCACAGGATGAAGCCGAGATTGCAACTGACATCGAATTGATGCAATTACCAGAAGAAGATGTTTTGCTTGCTGAATTACTTGGTGAGGACCAGGAACGAGTTCAGTTTAGTATTTCTGGCATCAAGCGACAAGTGCCAAAGGAGAAGGAGGGAGCATCAACTGAAACAACCGCTGACGTTGAACTGATGCAACTACCAGAAGAAGACGTGTTGCTCGCTGAACTACTTGGTGAAGACCAGGAACAGGTACAGTTCAGCATTTCTGGTATTAAGCGACAAGCTCTACAAGCAGCACAGGGTGAAGCCGAGGTTACGGTCGATGTTGAATTGATGCAGCTGGCAGAAGAAGATGTGCTGCTCGCTGAATTACTTGGTGAAGACCAGGAACAATCACAGCTCAGCATTGCTGCCATCAAACAGAAAGTGCGAAAGGAGGAAGCATCTACCGAAATAACGGCTGATGTGGAGCTGATGCAGCTGGCAGAGGAAGATGTACTGCTTGCTGAACTACTTGGCGAAGATCAGGAACAAGTGCAGTTCAGCATTGCTGGCGTTAAGAAACAAACGCCAAAGGCGAAGAAAGAAGAATCGGCCGAAAAAATTGCTGACATTGAATTAAAGAAGCTGGCAGAGGAAGATGTGTTATTGGCTGAGTTACTCGGTGAAGATCAAGAACAAGTACAACTCAGCGTTGCTGGCATTAAACAACAAGCTCTACAAGCAGCACAGTGTGAAGCCGAGGTTACGGTCGATGTTGAATTGATGCAGCTGGCAGAGGAAGATGTATTGCTTGCTGAATTACATGGTGAAGACCAGGAACAAGCAGAGCTCAACATTGCTGGCATTAAGAAACAAGCGCCAAAGGAGAAGGAAGAAGCAGTGGCCGAAATATCAACTGACGTAGAATTAATGCAGCTGGCTGAGGAAGACGTATTGCTTGCTGAGTTACTCGGTGAAGATCAAGAACATTTACAACTCAGCATTGGTAGCATTAAGAAAGAAGCGCCCGAGGGGAAGGAAAAAGTATTCACTGTAACATCAGCTGAAGTTGAATTGATGCAGCTTGCAGAAGAAGATCTGCTACTGACTAAGTTACTCGGTGAAGATCAAGAACAAGCACAGCTCAGCATTGCTGGCGTGAAGCGACCGTTACCACAAGCAATTCAGGGTGAAACCGAAATTTCCACCGATGTAGAACTGATGCAGCTTGCAGAGGAAGATGTACTGCTTGCTGAACTACTTGGCGAAGATCAGGAACAAGTGCAGTTCAGCATTACTGGCATTAAGAAGAAAGCGCCAAAGGAAGAAGCATCTACGAAAAGAACTGAGGAAATCGTAGACATCGGACTGGAGGAAGTTATTGAAAAGGTGCGAACGGCAATAGAAACCATCGAAGTCACAGTGCAAGTAACGGCTGAGGAGCGGAGCTCTTTGGTTGTATCTAAGAAAGCATATGAAGAGTGCGTACTGGACTGCAACATTAGTTCCCCTCATCAGCAGGAAGTGACGGAAACTGTCGTCGTTGAGAAGCAAAGAACAATGGAAAAAGCTATGCATCAACTGAGCGCTCAGAAAATTGTGATCGAAGGAGAGAAAACCGAAGCCTCCTTTAAACTAGGCCTCGGCCGCGCCAGAGCGGAAGAGGCTGAAGAACTCACAATCGAGCGGAAACTGCCAGAGGAGGGCGTTGCCGAGATTTCCACCGATGTAGAACTAATGCAGCTGGCAGAGGAAGATGTGTTACTGGCTGAATTACTTGGCGAAGACCAGGAACAAGTACAGTTCAGCATTTCTGGTGTTAAGAAACAAGCGCCAAAGGAGAAGGAGGAAGCATCGATCGAAATAACAATTGATGTTGAACTGATGCAATTGCCAGAAGAAGATGTGTTGCTTGCTGAATTACTTGGTGAAGACCAAGAACAAGTACAGCTCAGCATTTCTGGTGTTAAGCGACAAGCGCCAAAGGAGAAGGAGGAAGCATTAGCTGAAACAACTGCGGACGTTGAATTGATGCAAGTGACAGAGGAAGATGTATTGCTCGCTGAATTGCTTGGTGAAGATCAGGAACAGGTACAGGCCAATATTACTGCCATCAAGCAGAAAGCACCACTAGCAGCACAGGATGAAGCCGAGATTGCAACTGACATCGAATTGATGCAACTGCCAGAAGATGTTTTGCTTGCTGAACTACTTGGTGAAGACCAGGAACAGGTACAGTTCAGCATTTCTGGTATTAAGCGACAAGCTCTACAAGCAGCACAGGGTGAAGCCGAGGTTACGGTCGATGTTGAATTGATGCAGCTGGCAGAAGAAGATGTGTTGCTTGCTGAATTACTTGGTGAAGACCAGGAACAATCACAGTTCAGCATTGCTGCCATCAAACAGAAAGTGCGAAAGGAGGAAGCATCTACCGAAATAACAGCCGATGTGGAGCTGATGCAGCTTGCCGAGGAAGATTTGCTATTGGCTGAGCTACTCGGTGAAGATCAAGAACAAGTACAACTCAGCGTAGCTGGCATTAAACAACAAGCTCTACAAGCAGCACAATGTGAAGCCGAGGTTACGGTTGATGTTGAATTGATGCAGCTGGCAGAGGAAGACGTGTTGTTTGCTGAATTACTTGGTGAAGATCAAGAGCAAGCGCAGTTCAGCATTGCTGGCGTTAAGAAACAAACGTCAAAGGCAAAGGAAGAAGCAGTGACCGAAATATCAACTGACGTTGAATTAATGCAGCTGGCCGAAGATGATGTGTTGCTGGCTGAGTTACTCGGTGAGGATCAAGAAACAGTTAGTGCCACTATCACTCATGTAGCGCCAAAGAAGCCTGCCGCGGATTCAGTTGTTAGAGTTGAAATGGAGCTCACGCGACGATCTGAAGACGAAATTCTCTCGGCGGAACTGTTGGGCGAAGATCAAGAAAAGGCTGAAGAAAAGGTTGTCGCATCAAAGAAATTGGAAACAGTTATTGAAACTGGTTTTCAGTTACAGAAAACAGAGCAGCAACAGTCTTTAGATGCTGCTATGTCTGAATCGGCAACAGAAAAGACTATGTTGGTAACAGAAGTTGAAGAGCAGCTGAAGGAAGAAACTGTCACTATGGAAAAAATCGTTTCAAAAGAACAACAACGAGATGAGATCGAAGTGAATATATTGGTTCAATCTGAAGAAAGATGCAATACGATAGTGTCGAAACGACCATACGAAGACATCACCGTGGATATTCAACTGGCTGTTAAAGCTCAAGTTGAGATTGCTCAAACAACTGTTTTCACGAAGGTTTCCGTACAAGAAAAGGCAATCCATCAGCTTAGCGCTCAAAAGATTACAGTGGAAGGAGAGCAGTCGCAGTCTTCATTCCAGCTTCGTACTGGTACCGCTAAACAGGAAGCTACTGAAGAACTTGTTATTCGAAAAGAAACCAGCGAAGTGCAAGCGGATGCTTCAGTTAATTTGACAGCTCACGAAAAAACAGACACGGCTGAATGCATCATAATGATATTCGAAAGCGAGAGGGCTTCTTTGCTTGTCTTACCGGCCACAGCTGCCAGCGCATCAGTCGAAGTCAACCTGCAAAAGACTGCTCAAGAAGAGTTGTTGTTGGCTGAGCTTTCGGGAACAGATGAAGACAAAGTTCAATCTGTGCTGAAGGCAGTTGAGCGCAAAGCGGCCGTGAAAAAAGAGCAACCAAAAGCAGTACCTGCCGAATCTATTTCGGAAACTTCTGCTGACATCGATCTTATTAAGCCAGCAGAAGTAGATGTACTCATTGCCGAGCTACTGGGTGATGACGAAGAGCGCGTCTCAAGAAGGATTTCGGCTGGTACGAAATCGCTTATGTATGGGCACTTGGTGAAAGCTGAGCAATTCTTTGTTGAATATGTTGACGTTGAATTCACTCGAGTGGCTGATGAAGATGTGCTCATTGCCGAGCTTCTTGGAGAAGATCAAGATCAAGTTTCGGCATCATTTATTGCAGCTAAAAAGTCGACGAAGGCGAAAGAATCTCTCGCAGAAACTGTCGCTGACAAAGAGCTGATCCGGCCGGCCGAAGAGGATACACTAATTGCGGAACTGCTGGGTGAAGATCAAGAAAAGATCGCAGCAACTGTCGCTGGCATTGCAAAGAAGAAAACTGCCGTTGAACCAGTTGTTATCGCTGATATTGAGCTCAACCAAGCGCCAAAAGATGAAGTATTGTTAGCTGAATTGTTGGGCGAAGATCAGGAAGCCGCTGCCGCCGCATTTGCTGCACATAAAAAAGTAGTAGTCCAGCAAGAAGCAGTAACAGAAGTAATTGTAATTGAAGAAAAGAGTATCGAAGTCACCGGTGAATTTGAACAAATTCGGGCTTCCGATGAGGATTTGCTGTTAGCTGAGTTGCTGGGTGAAGATAGCGAACAAGTTCATGCCACTATCGCCACAAAGGTAACAACTGTCAAACAAGTCATTGTTGCTGAAGAGAAGAGTACCGAAGTCACTGCTGAATGTGAACAAACTCGGGCTTCCGATGAGGATTTGTTGTTAGCAGAGTTGCTGGGTGAAGATAGCGAGGAAATTCAAGCTACTATCGCCACAAAGGTAACAACTGTCAAACAAGTCAAGGAGCAAGTCTCGATTGCTGAAGTGGCTACCAAGGAAGGAGAAGTTGCTGAAGAGGCCGTATCAATTGCTGAAGTGACTGCCAAGGAAGTAGAACTTGGTGAAGAGGCCATCTCAATTGTTATTGAATTGATTAAGGCTCACCAGTCGTCCATTGCCGAAGTAATTGTATACGAAGCCATAAGAGCTACGACGGACACGACACCGCAAGCCAAACAAGAAGAAGTCAAATCTCTCTTGGACGTTGATATAGAAAGAGAAGCAGTACAAGCGACAGCAGAAAAGGAAGTCGTGACAAATGTTCAAGATTCGGCCAAGATTGCACTAACGAAATCACCATTCGAAGAAATCGACACCGAAGCCGCAATGAAACCATCAGAACGCAAAGAAGGTACTCTTGCCACTCTACTCGAAAAACCATCACTCTCTGAGAAAGTGGCGCACACTCTCGGCGCACAAAAGATTACCGTCGAAGGAGAAATAACTGAAGCTTCGTTTGCGCTGAGAACAAAACTGGCAAAGGAAGAGGCGGCGGAAGCGCTCAGCATTCAGAAGAAAGTTGAAGAAGCTATCACAGAGGTTAATGCACAACTTGAAAATGTACCTTCGACTAACGAAGCGACTGTGTCAGTAGTAGTCGCTGAAAGTGACTCTTCAAAATCATTTGTTTCTGCAACAGAGTCACCTCAAGGAACAGCTTCCGTCGATCTGGCGAAAGCAGCAGAAGGTGAAGAACTCGTTGCCATGCTAAGCGAGGCTGAGGAAACAACGGCAGCTGCGACATTCGCAATCGAACATAAACAAGCAGAAAAAGAGGCGGGTCCAGCAGTTGCTGTTGAAGAAGCTCGACAAGAAGCACAACTGAAGGAAGAAGAGACCACAATAGCGATTGAAATCGGTCGCAGCGAGCAGTCGGGCAAGTGCGAGGTTTCTGTAACCGAGCCAATAAGGGATGAAATGGTAAAGAAGGAGGCAGCGAGAGTCGAACAGAAGGACATCACAACTGAATTAATGGTTGAACTCTCTAATACGTTGTCGTCCGAGTCTCTCGAAGTTGTTATTACTGCATCAATCGATGAAATCGCTTCGCTTACTATCTCAAAGAAATCCTTTGAAGAAACACGACTCGACGCTACCTTCTCTAGCAAAGCGCTCGACTTACAAGCTGCTGCAACCTTACCAGACAAACCGTTCATCAAAGAAAAAGCAGCTCACCATTTCGGCGCGCAGAAAATTACGGTCGAAGGAGAAACTACTCAAGCTTCATTTGCGCTGAGAACTGGCAAAGCAAAAGAGCAGGCAGCAGAGGAGCTAAGAATTGTTCACAAGGTTGAAGAGAAAAGTGCTGACGTGTCAGATGACCTACAGAAGAAGGGAAGTGCTGAAGAAATTGAAGTAAATGTCTCAGTTAGTGAACATGAAGCAGCTTCCAGCTTCATTTCGGCTAAAAAATCACTAGCAATCAGCGTTGAAGTCGAGCTGAAAAAACCGGTATTAGCTGAAATGCTTGATGTAGAACTGATGGAATACTCAATTGTGAAAGATGCTCTACAAATGAATATCCACACGGCCGTTGCCAAAGCAAAAGAAGCAAACGTTGTTAAGCAGGAAGAGCATGCTGCGAAAGTGGAGGAGGCGCAATTCGACTCTGATTTCAATAAACTGGCTGCTACTGAATTGCTTGAAGTCGAACTGATAGAGAACGCAGTTCAAAAAGATACTGTTCTTCTAGATATTCACACTTCCGAGAAGAAGAGAGAAGTGGAAATCGCAGGAGCATCAGTTGAATCTGAGACCAGTGTCGACTTGAAGCAAAAGACCTCAGACGCTGAAACACTTGACATTGGGCTGATGGAATATTCGTCTCAGAAAGAGACGGCTTCAGAGCACATCAGCGTAACTCAAATAAAAGAGCAGGACATCGAAGCTGTTCAACCAAAAGTACCAACTGAAAAACTGAAGGAAGTCAGCGCTGACATTGAGCTGATAATGAATGCGGCAACTGAAATTCTTGAAGTCGAATTAATGGAATATTCAGTTCAAAAGGAAACTGCGAAGGAGCGCATCAGCACTATTAAAGAAAAGGAAGCAGAAGTTGCGCAACCTGAAGTGCCAGCTGAAAAATTACCTGAAGTCATGCAACCTGACGCACCAATCGAACAGCTGGAGGAAGTCGCTAAGGTAGAAGAAAAGAAGGTTGATGCTGTGCAGCCTAAAGTGCCAACTAAAAAACTGGAGGAAGTCAGTATTGACATTGAGCTGAGCAAGAACGCTGCAGCTGAAGTGCTCGAAGTTGACCTAATGGAATATTCCGTTCAAAAAGAAACTGCAACCGAGCGCATCAGCACTGTTAAAGAAAAGGAAGCAGAAGTTGCGCAACCTGAAGTATCTACTGAAAAGCTGGAGAAAGTCACCACGGTTGAAGAAAAGAAGGTTGAAGTTGCGCAACCAGAAATATCAGCTGAAAAGTTACCTGAAGTCATGCAACCTGAAGCACCAATCGAACAGCTGGAGGAAGTCACCACGGTTGAAGAAAAGAAGGCTGAAGTTGTAAAGCCTGAAGTGCCAACTGAAAAGCTGGAGGAAGCCAGTATTGACATTGAGCTTAATAAGAACGCTGCAGCTGAAGTGCTTGAAGTTGAACTAATGGAATATTCAGTTCAAAAAGAAACTGCGAAGGAGCGCATTAGCACTGTTAAAGAAAAGAAGGCTGAAGTTTTACAGCCTGAAGCACCAGTTGAAAAATTAGCTGAAGTTCTGCAGCCTGCTGCACCTACTGAAAAGCTGGAGGAAGTCATTATTACGATTGAAGAAAAGAAGGTTGAAGTTGTACAACCTGAAGTGCCAACTGAAGAACTGAAAGAAACAAGCACTGACATTGAGCTGAAAAAGAATGCGGCAACTGAAATTCTTGAAGTTGAACTAATGGAGTATTCAGTTCAAAAAGAAACTGTAGAAGAACGCATCCATACAGTTAAACAGAAGAAGGTTGAAGTTGTACAACCTGAAGCACCAATCGAACAGCTGGAGGAAGTCGCTAAGGTAGAAAAGAAGATGATCGAAGTTATCCAGCCTGATTTGCCAACTGAAAAACTAGAGGATATCAGTGCTGAAGTTGAGCTGAACAAGAAAGCCGCAGCTGAAGTGCTCGAAGTCGAATTAATGAAATATTCAGTTCAAAAAGAAGCTGCAGCAGAGCGCATCAGCACTAATAAAGAAAAGAAAGCAGAAGTTGCGCAACCTGAAGTACAAGCTGAAAAATTACCTCAAGTCTTGCAACCTGAAGCACCAACTGAAAAGCTGGAGGAAGTCACCACGGTTGAAGAAAAGAAAGCTGTAGTTATACAGCCTGAAGTTTCACCGGATAAACTGGAGGAAGCGAGTATTGAAATTGAGCTGAGCAAGAACGCTGAAGCTGAAGTGCTCGAAGTTGAACTAATGGAATATTCAGTTCAAAAAGAAACTGCGAAGGAACGTATCAGCACTGTTAAAGAAAAGAAAGCAGAAGTTGCGCAACCTGAAGCACCAGCTGAAAAGCTGGAGGAAGTCAATACGGTTGAAGAAAAGAAGGCTGACGTTGTACAGCCTGAAGTGCCAACTGAAAAACTGGAGGAAGTAAGTGCAAACGTCGAGCTGAGCAAGAACGCTGCAGCTGAAGTGCTCGAAGTTGAACTAATGGAATATTCCGTTCAAAAAGAAACTGCAACTGAGCGCATCAGCACTGTTAAAGAAAAGAAAGCAGAACTTGTACAGCCTGCAGCACCGGTTGAAAAGCTGGAGGAAGTCATTATTACGATTGAAGAAAAGAAGGTTGAAGTAGTACAACCTGAAGTGCCAACTGAAGAACTGGAACAAACAAGCACTGACATTGAGCTGAAAAAGAGTGCGGCAACTGAAATTCTTGAAGTTGAATTAATGGAATATTCTGTTCAAAAAGAAACTGCGAAGGAACGTATCAGCACTGTTAAAGAAAAGAAAGCAGAAGTTGCGCAACCTGAAGCACCAGCTGAAAAGCTGGAGGAAGTCACCACGGTTGAAGAAAAGAAGGTGGAAGTTATGCAGCCTGAAGTGCCAACTGAAAGACTGGAGGAAGTTAGTGCAAACGTCGAGCTGAGCAAGAACGCTGCAGCTGAAGTGCTCGAAGTTGAACTAATGGAATATTCCGTTCAAAAAGAAACTGCAACTGAGCGCATCAGCACTGTTAAAGAAAAGAAAGCAGAACTTGTACAGCCTGCAGCACCGGTTGAAAAGCTGGAGGAAGTCATTATTACGATTGAAGAAAAGAAGGTTGAAGTAGTACAACCTGAAGTGCCAACTGAAGAACTGGAACAAACAAGCACTGACATTGAGCTGAAAAAGAGTGCGGCAACTGAAATTCTTGAAGTTGAATTAATGGAATATTCTGTTCAAAAAGAAACTGCGAAGGAGCGTATCAGCACTGTTAAAGAGAAGGAAGCAGAAGTTGCGCAACCTGAAGCACCAGCTGAAAAGCTGGAGGAAGTCACCACGGTTGAAGAAAAGAAGGTGGAAGTTATGCAGCCTGAAGTGCCAACTGAAAGACTGGAGGAAGTTAGTGCAAACGTGGAGTTGAATGAGAATGCTGCGACTGAAGTGCTCGAAGTCGAATTGATGGAATATTCGATTCAGAAAGAGAGTATTGCGCAAACTATTAAGGTTGCAGCAAAGGCAAAGGAATCTGCACCGCAAGAAGTAAGTAAGCCCGAAACAATCTTAGAAGAAAAAGAGATCACGGTCACTGTTGCTATCGAAAAAGCCATGCAAAAATCGACAGCAGAAGTCACAGTCCTCGACACTTCTGCCTCTACTGCAGCTCTCGCCGAGAAGAAACCTGTCGAAAAGGAAGTAGCAATTACACCTGTATTGAAGGAAGAATCGGCTGAATGCGCAAGTACTCTTGATAAGCAAGTTGCAGCTGAAACAATTGAAGTTGCTGTACAAATGGCTTCGGAAGGTAAAGAATCTTTGACAGTGTCCAAACGGCCGTATGAGGAAGTGCAAATAGATGCGCTCCTGGAGAATATCGCGCAAAAGGCAGATTCTCAACAGACCTTGACGAAGAAGAGCTCAGTGAGTGATGAGGTCGCTCATCGATTCAGCGCACAAAAGATTACTGTCGAAGGCGAGACGACAGAGGCCGCGTTCGCCTTGAAAGCCAAACAGGAGAAAACGGCTACTGCTGCGGAAGAGCTGACGATTAAGAAAGTATCGAAGGAGATTTATGAAGAATCAGCCATTCTTGACAGTCAGCTACTAAAGGAGTCGCAGGCCGAAGCAGTTGAAGTCAGCGTGCAAATATCTGCAACGGAGCAAAATAATGCGACTATTTCTCGCCGCCCAATCGAAGAGGTGCAAACTGACGCCTCGATTAACAATCCTGCACAACAAGACCGTATTGAAACTACAATAAAGCAAAAATCGGTCGTCAGTGAGAAAGCGTCGCATGACTTTGGCGCTCAAAAGATATTGATTGAAGGAGAAACGAGCGAATCATCCTTTGCGCTCAAGCAAAAAGCGGCCAAAGCCGAGTCTCTCTCTGAAGAAATGTCGATAAAACTGTCGAAGAAAGTGGGTGAAGAAAGTGTGGAGCTCACTGCTGATTACGAACTAGCCGCAACATTGTCCCAGCCAGCATCAATCAGGGACACTGCTGCTGCCTCTTACTCTCTGCCAAAGAAGTCAGAAAAGGTAGAAGTTGCGGAAGCAGAAGGTGAATTTAAGATTGAGAAGAAAAAAGCGGAAGAAGTGGTCGAAGTGCTGCAAGAGTCAGTTACGGTGAAACTGGACCAGAAAGAGGAGACGGTCGCATCCGAGAAATCGATAGAAACTGTGGATGAAATCGAGAAAACTGAATTGAAAGCTGATACAACGGCAGCCATTCCTACGACTCAAAAGGTGCAAGAAGAAGTGACTTCATCACTGAAGCCAGCCACTGCACCTGAGGAGAAGGCTGAAGTGGACGCAACACTTTCACAAACTTCTGAAGCAGCTACCGTTCCCGCATTAATTTCTGTTAATGAATTCGAAAAGGCCGTCTCTTCTATAACAAAGGTCAAGCCAACAGAAAAATATGAAGAGACTTCGCTACAGGCCGAATACGCCGCCAAACTCGACTCTATGGCTTCAATTGAAGTGATTATTGCTGAATTCGGCAGCGTCATTGAGCGTACAAAGAGCCCCGATCTCCACTCGCCAGCGGAGCCGTCGGATGAAATTCACACAGTCAACTTCGATTGGCAGAAGGAATCAGAAGCCGCTGGAAAGACTTGGACAGTGGTGATCAACTGGTTTGAAGCCGCGATTGCTGCCTTCAAAGTGGAACAACCGGCGGCGGCTGTTAAGAAGGTTGAAGCGCCCGAAAAGAAGGAGGCAGTGCCTGAGAAGAAAGAAGTTGTGCCTGCAGAAGATAAAGCAGAGCCTATTGCGGCGCCATCGATTGAAGAAGTCGCTACAGAGGCACATATTAAAGAAGGCGAAAAAGAAGAAGATGCTACTGCGATAGTCGGCTCAGTTGTAACTGATGCAAGTGAGCAAAAACTAAAGGCGGTCGAAAAGCCGATCCCTACAGCTGAAGAAAATGCGACCATTTCAATAGCGATAGAAAAGCCGCTGTCCAAGGCTGAAGTGGAAGTTACTGTCATGGAGTTCAGCAAAGCGACGGATAAACAACTTAAATCGGTGTCAACTGTGAGAGACAAGATCATTCAAGAAACCACAGTTGAAACAGTGGCCTCGTTCGAAAAATCACCTCAGCATGAGCAGATTGAAGTCGTTATTGCAGCGTATTCGGTTATTCAGGAACGAGTGGCGTTTACTGCGAAGGCTGCAGCGAAACCGAAAGTTGTCGCCGAGAAACCTTTGGAGCCGACGATTGAAAAGAAGTTGGCCGAAGCGAGCACCGAGACAACTGCCGCTTTCGTCAGCAAAGAACAGTCACAGTCGGCGGACGCTATTTGCACCATCTTCGACAGTGCTCTGGCTCAACTCAACATTGTTGCACCAAAACGCAAATCAATCGCACCCAAAGAAGAAGCTCCAGTTGTTGTTCCCGAAAAGAAAGCTGAAGATGAAGCTGAAGAAGAGACAGCCGCAGAAACGGCCATTCTGAAACTTAAACAGGAGGAAATAGAAGAGAAGGAGATGAAAGTGGAAAAGAAAAAGAAGCAAAAGGAAGAAAAGCCCAAAGAAGTTGCGCCTGTTGAAGCGAAAGAAACGGTCGTGAACGTTGACATTGTTCTTCCTGGAGCTGCCGCAGCAACGGATGCTTCAATTCTTGAATTCGTTTCGATTCTAGAAAAGGTGGCCTTTAAGTTATCTCCGCCGAAAACGCTTCCCAAGAAAGAACCTGAACAAGTTAAACCAGAATTTGCAGTTGTTGAAAAACAAGAAATTGCAGCTGCCGAAGATATCGAAACATCTGCAATGATTGCTTTAGCAAAGAAGCAAGAAAAAGAAGCGCAGGAGACTGTCAATGAAGCTGCAACTCTGAAGCTGAAACAGAAGGCCGAAGAGAAAGCAGCCGAAGAAAAGAAGAAGTTGGAAGAGGTTACACCAAAGGCCACACCTGAGGAAGTAGTGGAGAAGAAGGAGAAGAAGACTAAAGAGAAGCCGAAACTCGACGCTGAACCAGTCAAAAAGCCAGAAGAGCCGGTTGAGAAGCCGACTGTTCCGGCCGCCAAGCCGGAGGAGAGCAGTGTGAGTATTGTGCTGGAGCGCAAACCATCAACGAGCCTCACTGAGAAAACGATTGCCCTACAGGCGAAGGTGCAGAAAGTGTCACTGTCAACTGAGATAGTGCCATACGAAGAAATCACAGCGATGTTCGACCTTGTGAAAGCTCGAATTCAGAAAATTGGTGTCGGCGTCAAGTTCGAGGCTGGAGGACAGACGGAAGAGGTTGAGGTTTTGGTCGAAATTGAGAGACCGACAGCACACCAACAGGTCGAAGTTTGCTTGACGAAGCGACAGGTCATCACCGCTGCTCTGTCGACGACTATTGCGAAAGCTGATGCAAAGCCTGCTCCTATTGAAACAGTCGATGCTACTGCTCAATTTAAAGCTAAAGTTACAACTCAAAATGCTATCGCTGTCGTTGCACTGCCATCTGAAGAGCAGGCAGCCCTTACGGTTAAATGGACAGTTGAAGCACTAGTTGTCATGGCCGCCGAAAAGGAGCAACCGAAGGCTGAAGAAAAGAAACCGCAAGCGGAGAAGGCTATGGAAAAGCAGAAGAGTGTTGAAGCTGAAGTGACCATTGCTTTGACGAAGAGAGAATTCCACAAATCTGAGAGTGTAAATCATGAAGAAACTATCAAACTCCGAATGCGCACTGAGGAAAGCTTCGACGAAAGACTCGAAGAAGACGAAGAAATGATCGAAATTGAAACACCAGTGCCAGAACAAGTGGAGGTGCTGGAAGAAAAACCGACTGAAAAGAAGAAACCGGCAGAGAAGAAACCGGCTGAAGAAAAAGTGAAAGAGGAAATTCCTGATAAAGCTGTTGAAGAATCAAGTAGCGTGGAGGCTAGCTTTACGAGAAAATCAGCAGCTGAAATATCAACGGCGACGATTGCTGTAAAGTCAATTGTTAAAGACGCTGTCAGTGCTGCTCTTGCAATGCCTCGGAAAATGTCTCTAAAACCAGAAAAGGTCGAACAGCCTAAGGATGTTGAAACAAGCATGACATTAGCAAAGGCTACTGAGAAGGCTGCTGAAAAGACTGAAGAAGTTGTAAGCCAAGAAAAGGTCAAACTGGCGGCGAAGAAGGAAGAAAAGATCATAAGAGAGGCAATCGAAGAGATTACTGCCGAATTAATTGGCACCGGGGATTTCGCAGAAATTCCAGCAACTATTCAGCAAATTATTGCCGAATCCGCCAGTCTGCGCATCGCTGCTCAGCGAAGACAATCTGCTGCAAAGCCAAAGAAGGCGGAAATATCGGAAAAGACGGTTGAAATAAGCGCAGTGCTCAACAAGCAGGTTACAACGAAGAGCGTGGATATTCTCCTTACTCAAAAGAGTTTCGTCAGCGCTACAGTTGCACTACTGGTTAAAATGCCACGAAAAGACTCTATCAAGGTGGCTCAGAAAGAAGCTGCTGAAGATGTAGAATCATCTATGACAATGGAACTGTCAGCCAAGAAGGACGAGCAAAAGGCAGCTGAAGAGGCTGCCGAAGCGGCAGTTGTTCAACTGGCCAAGAAAACTGAGGAGAAGGAGGCGAAAAAGATGAAGAAGGAAGAAACTCCGAAAGAAAAACCGAAGAAGGAGGAGGCTCCTAAGACAACCGATATCAGTGCTAATCTTATTAAACCGATGGAACAACTTGAAAAGACAACGGTTATAAAGCAAAAGTCAGTCGTCAAAGAAAGCGTCTCGCTCGATGTCAAAGCGGCTCCGGCGTCTCGTAGAACCTCGCTGAAGCCCGCGTCTCGCAAATCTTCGCTCAAGCCTGACATCAAGGAAAAAGCTGTAAAAGAAGAAAACGCTGAAATTAATGTCAATCTTGATAAACCGACGCAGCAATTCGACCAAGAAATAACCATCCAAAAGAAGTCTAAGATAGTTGAGAAAGTGACGCTTGATATTCAGGCAGTACCGTCGGCTCGAAAACCATCTCTGAAACCAGCTTCACGCAAGTCGTCGCTGAAACCAGAAGTAAAAGAGAAAGTAGAGCCAAAGAAAGAGGCTGTACCTGAAAGCGCAGACGTTAATATTGATCTGAAGAAGCCGATGCAGCAACTTGGTCAAGAAATGACTATTCAAAAGAAATCTGTTGTCCGTGAGCAAATTGCGCTTGACGTTAAAGAGGCTCCATCTTCAAGAAGAGCGTCTCTGAAACCGGCCTCACGCAAGTCGTCTCTTAAACCAGAAATTAAGGAAAAGAAAGAAGAACCCAAGAAAGTTGAGCCAAAGAAAGAGGCTGAACCTGAAAGCGCAGACGTAAATATTGATCTGAAGAAACCAATGCAGCAACTTGGTCAAGAAATGACTATTCAAAAGAAATCTGTTGTCCGTGAGCAAGTTGCGCTTGACGTTAAAGAGGCTCCTTCTTCAAGAAAAGCGTCTCTGAAACCGGCCTCACGCAAGTCGTCTCTTAAACCAGAAATTAAGGAAAAGAAAGAAGAGATCGTTACGGAAGACGTTGAATCCAGTGACACTTTGACTCTCGCTAAACAGAAGAAACTGGAGAAGACTGAGTCCATTGAAGAGTCGGCAACTTTGAAGTTGAAAAAAGAAAAGGAAAAAGAGGTGATTGAAGATGTTGAAGCCAGTAAAACTTTGGCTCTTAAAAAGAAGAAAGAGCAGCTGCAAAAGACCGATTCCGCAGAGGAATCGGCCACAATGAAGTTGAAGAAAAAAGCAAAAGAAATGGTAGAAAGTGTCGAAGTTGAAATCGACATTCAGGCTGGCGAAGAATCGGCTATGACAGAAGCAGTCGCTGGTATAATTCTCCTGGATAATATTGAGGGCTTCATTTATCCCGAAGAGCTACCAGAAATGGAGCTTGAAGCCGACATCATCATGCAATCCATCCAGGAAGCCGAGGAAATTGAAGTGTTTGCGCCGATTAACGAACAAGAGCAGATCACGGCTAACTACAAGCAACCTATTGAAGAGAAGAAACCAGCAAAGGTAAAGAAGCCTAAGGAGGAAGAGAAGCCAAAAGAAGAGGAAAAGCAAGCTACTGAGGAACAAGTCACTGAAACGAGTGAAGCAACCACTCTTAAACTTAAAGCCAAACAAGCTGAAGAAGCTAAGCTCAAAGAACCGGAAACACCTAAGGAAGAAGAGAAGAAACCCGAAGAGAAAAAGAAATCAGTCAAGAAGGTTGAAAAACCAAAAGAAGAAGAAAAGCCGGTTGAAGAAGTTAAGCCAAAAGAACCGGAAAAGCCTAAAGTCGAAGAGGAGAAGCCCAAAGAAGAAGAGAAGAAGCCGGTTGAGGAAAAGAAGCTGGCTAAGAAAGTTGAGAAACCAAAGGAAGAGGAAAAACCCAAAGAAGAAGAAAAGAAGCCTATTGAAGAGGTGAAACCGAAGGAAGAAGAAAAGCCCAAAGAAGAAGAAAAGAAACCCGTTGAAAAAGTTAAACCAAAGGAAGAGGAAAAGAAGCCTGAAGAGAAAAAGAAACCTGCCAAGAAGGTTGAAAAGCCAAAAGAAGAAGAAAAGAAACCTGTTGAAGAGATCAAACCAAAGGAGCCTGAGAAGCCCAAAGAAGAAGAAAAGAAGCCTATTGAAGAGGTCAAACCTAAGGAGCCTGAAAAGACCAAAGAGGAGGAAAAGAAACCAATTGAAGAAGTTAAACCAAAGGAAGAGGAAAAGAAGCCTGAAGAGAAAAAGAAACCTGCCAAGAAGGTTGAAAAGCCAAAAGAAGAAGAAAAGCCGAAGGAAGTAGAGAAACCAAAAGTAGAAGAGAAACCTAAAGAGGAGGAAAAGAAACCTGTTGAAGAAGTTAAACCAAAGGAGGAAGAAAAGAAACCAGAAGAGAAAAAGAAAGCAGCTGAAAAAGTTGAAAAGCCGAAAGAGAAGGAAATACCTAAAGAAGAAGAGAAGCCAGAAGCAGTTGATGTTGAAGCTGCTGGAACGTTTAAACTTGGACAAAAGAAAGCTGCTGAAGAAGTTAGCGAAGCTAGCGATGCAACTACTATTAAGCTCAAGGCTGAGGAGAAGGCAGCTGAGGATACTAAGCCAAAAGAATCGAAGAAACCAAAAGAAGAAGAAAAGCCTGCTGAGAAGAAAAAGCCAGCAAAGAAAGCTGAGAAGCCAAAAGAAGAACCAAAGCCGGTTGAAGAAGCTAAGCCAAAAGAACCAGAAAAGCCGTTGAAAAGAAGGCGGCACCCAAGAAAGTGGCAGGTAAGTTGCTCAGTGGTCGTCCTCGTAAGTTATACTTTACCGTTCCGTGTTGTCCTGTGAATACATATTGTCTGTTATCGACGTCATCATAAAGTCAAAAGGTAAGCTAATATGTACTGAGAGAAAGAGAGAGTGTGAATGGCACAAATGAGTGAAAGGATGTGAATGAAAGAAAGAGCGCATTTCTCGCATGCTTATGCACGAATTTGCACGCTGCACGAATTTATTATTTGATGCATTATCAAACGACTCTTGAAACGTATTGATTAATCGATTATTATCATCTAGCTTCGAAACGCTCTTCGAACAAAAAGGCAAAGAAGGCGGGCCAGAAGCAAGACGGTCAACTCGTCGAGCTGGAAGACGAGGATGCCGCAAAGCAGCTGGGTTCTCGCTCGTCCGACGCCGGCTCCGACAATACGGCGGCAACAGACGGTAAACAGGTTTCATTTGACGAATCAGCAGTCGACAACGAATCAAACGAAGCGCTACCCAAGAGTCCCTACCCTGAGGCATCAGGCTCAATGATGCTGGATGAAGAGAATAAGGAAAAATCGACGAAAAAAAACAAATATGACCGAAAGAGCGATCGTCGCTTAACTGTCGGTCTCAAGTTGCCGGAAGAGCAGAGGCAAGCGGCCACTGAAGACAGAAGTACTATAATTATTCCCATAAAATCCGACAATGAGCTGACGGATATAACGAAGAAGCCCGAAGCAGAATCAGCGACCTTTTTGGCCGCGGAAAAACCGAAGGAAACTGCCTCATTATCGATCGTCGTTCCTGGTCACAAGAAGGCCGAACAAATGTCGACAGACGTGACTCTTTCCAAAGCCGCACAACAGCTCGAAAGTGAAACAACGCAAGACGCAAAGGATCGCGAAGCGGCAAGAAAGACGGTGTCGAGTGAAAAATCGGCTGATGTGACCGCCGCTATTCAACTAAATGGTAAGGAAGTCAAGGAAGCGGCAGCTGCTTCATTGAAAAAGGGTGCTAAGAAAGAGCGCGCATCGGCGGCTCTCTCAGCTGCCGAACTGAGCGCGTCGCTGGAAAAAAGTTCAGCTGAAGAGATGGCTTCATTTGAAGCAAGAGAAGCTGTGCGAGATGAAACGGGTCTGGCAGTGATAGAATCTCACGGTGCATTCCAGCGAAGTGCTGCAGAAGCAATTGCTGGCGATGTATCCTATGAAATATCGAAGGAAAAGACGACACTAACTACGAAAAATTCGGAAGCCGCCTTTAAGAAAGACAGTGAGCATGGGCGCGCTGAGACTACAACTAGTGTAATTGCTGACGAAGCGACAGGTTTGACTACAACCGACGTTAACTTGCAATTGAACAAAGGTGCCGTTGATGACCAAGAAACCTTTATAACCAAAGAAACGGCAACGGAAGCTGCAAATCTATCAGCTACGGGTGTCGAAGTAGATCTTGAGAAGACAGCTGGAGAATTAAGCGCTGAGACTACAACTAAATCACAGAGCAACGAAGCAACAAAGCTGACTACAACTGCAGCGGGTGTTGTTGCTTCGAAGACACCAGATGCAATGGCTCCGACAAAGGACGATGAACGTTCACGCACTGAGACTACAACCGATACCACAGAACAAGGATCAGCAACTATAACAACAACAACAGATTTTGATGCAACCTTTTCAAAGGCTGCTGATAGTGCGTCCTTCGAAACTACGACAGGTACAACAACTAAGGGTGAAACAGCCCTTGCAACTACTAACGCTCATACCACTTTCGCTAAACCATCTGAAGACGCGACCGCTGAGACTACAACAGATATCACAGTGCACCAGAGTAGAACAACTCTAGCAGCCGTTGATGTTGCAGTCAATATTGCAAAACCTGCTAAATCCGCCGTAATTGATATCACTTCCACAGCCACAACTCAGGAACAAACAGGTTTTGAAACAGTCCATGCGCCTGCATCTTTTGTGAAGCCTCCAGAGAGCGCAATTGTTGAAATGACAACTACCTCGCCTACCACAGTTTCAAATGCCCTAGCCATGACATATGGCGCAGTTGAGTTGAGAAAATTAGATGAAATTGCGTTAGCCCAGATTACAACCGATAACACAGCTCAAGAACAAGCGACTCTTGCAACCTTGAATGCTGACGTTACTTTTGAAAAGCCGCCAGCAGGTGCGCTGACTGAGTCTGTAATCAGTGCAAAAACGCAAGAAAAATCGATACTATCAACCATCGATGCGACTAGCGCCTTTATGAGAACTTCAGAAGACGCGCTTTCTGACGCAACTATTGACATTAAAACACAACAACAGGCCGTTCATGCAATTATTGATGCAGCTCTTTCAATAGCCTCAATCGAAACATCAAGTTTAAATGATGAAAAACTTTTCCAACCTATAACTGGTTCAACAGTGGAGACTCAAGCAACTATTGCTAATGTTGAAATTGATGCTACTTTTGCAAAGTCATCATCGACAGATGCGCTTTTTGAGACTACAACTGACGCTAGAAATATAATGCAAACAACTCTTACAGTAGTTGAAACAGCGGCAGACTTTGACAAGAAACTAGATGAAGCGCAAGCAATATCCAGCACAGACTCTACGACGAAGAGTCAAGCGGCTTTTGCAGCAGTAAACACTTCTGCCACCCTAACCAGGCCTGCAGCTGAAATGAACGTTGAGACTACAACTTTTGCTTCAACTAAGCCAACAGATGCGTCAACTGAAATAATAGCCGCTACTATATTATTCCCGAGAGATGCATTATCGGATACCACAACAGACATCACTACTGAAGGCGATGATATATCTTCGACAATTGATTTAGCTGCTAGTCTTTGGAAACCTTCGGAAGGCAAACTGTGTGAGGTCACAAAAGTTGCACCAGCTGCAAATTTAGCGTCAGGTTTTGTAACTGAAGCTGCGGCACTTTCTGTGACCAAACCTTCGCAGACTGCATCCACTGAGGACGAAATAGGCGCACCAGCGGTACAGACAACAACTATGATTGCAAGCGCGAAAGTGGACACATCTTTGAGCGAACCTTCAAAATATATAACTGAGGAGACTGAAACTGCTGAGTCAACAAATATATCGACGATTGTCACTAATTTAGATGGGGTAGAAAATTTGACCACATCTGTCGATAGCGCGTTCGTTGAGTCGCCAAGCGGAAAATCAACGCGAGATACAGCAACGCTCACAACTTTAGATACAACTACAACACTGGAAAATAGTAATATAACTGAGCTGGCTGAGACTCCGCGCGAGCTGAAAACTCTCCCAGAAGCAACCGCTACTTCCAGCGAAAGATCACCAGCAATTAGCGAGTCTGTTGATGAAGCGACACCTGAAATTATAATTGACATTGAGGCAGTGTTAGCACCCACGAATGACAATGTTTTAAATCAAGCTTCGGTTGCAAAAGTTGACAAGAGCGAACTTTTGACTACAACAACCACTATGCCTGCTACACTGCCATCTGACACTCTAATTGATGCCGTTAAACTACAATCGCTCGCTGAGATTGTAACAGGAACCACAACTGATGAGATCACAACCACCAGCATAACGACAGGTGAGCCCTTTGAGACGAAGACAGTAGCAGCAGCAACAATTACAACAACGATAACAGCACCAGCAATAGCAGCAACAACAACAGAAGCAACATTAATTACAATAACAACAACAACTACTAATACTAATACTACTACTACTACTACTACTACTACTACACCGACAACGAAAAAACCTGAAATAGCAGCAGAAATTAGCGCAACGGAAATGATTCCGGCAACAACAACAACAACAAAAATAAAAAACGCAGTCCCCCAGGCACAGGCCGATAATTCAGCGCATCATCTAGAGCCTCCTCAGGTCGCAACTGATATAGCAGCAGTCGAGCTTGATTTTCCTGAAGTTATCCCGCAGGTAACAACAACTCAGCCGCCCTTAAAAAGCATGGCCGTCACTTCATTGCAAAAGATGGCCGAAATATTGGATGAGCTTCTCCCCCAAAACAGCACCATCCAAGCAATAAGAGAACCTTCCATTACGATAATCACAACCGATACAGCGCAACAGCTTTGTGAAACTGAAACAAGTTTTGCAATGCAGCAACCTGACAAGGAAACTGCTGAAGATATCGTTCAGCTCAAATCGACTGAAACGACAATTCAAACTACAACTGAATCAGATGATGGAACGCTAACCAAAGATGATAGAAGAGAAACTGCTGCACATCCATCGGATGCGATAGTTAAGCCGAAGCCGAAGCCGAAGCCTAAGCCAGCGGTGTCCACTATTTCAGTCAAAGCAGAAGCTGATTTTACTAATTTCTCTGACGATTCAATGCTGGCAACAACCACAAATACAATGGAGAGTGAATCGATCGCTCACATACCAGTAAAACTCGATGTTACTGTTGAAAATTCTTCCTACGACGAGCTTATTGAGGCATAAATTTACCATGATAGCGCGCTTACTTTAACGAAAGAAACTGAAATAACAATGGAAGCCTTAAAAGTTACACCTACCACAGAGACAACTAACGTTTCAACTTCACTTTCAACGACGCAAACGGTCGAAAGCGCGGACATTAAAACAACAACCACTACTGCAGAAACAGCAACAAAAATAATAACCTACGTGGCTACTGACCTTGATTCAGGCGTTACAGACACATATGTTACGGCAAAAAGTAACCAAGATATAGCGATTCGACCTGAAACCGAGGTCGACATTCAACAATTAACAGATTCATCATCTCTTGGTGGAGAAATCTCGTTAAGCCGCCCAGATGAAAACGTTATGGTTGAAATTTTAATCAAAGCGGCAAATGAATATACGTCGGCTACAAGGAGTCTTACCGCTGCTGGCGCTTCAACAAAGAAGCATGAAACTGTTCTTAAAACTACTGACAGTGATAGCTTGAAGCTTGCTGCAAATACTGCTACAATAGAAGCGAAAAGCGTAGAACAAGAGATAACTACAGAGGCTACGAGTGTTCAACAAGAGGCAGATGAGGAGGCGAAAAGTGCTGAAGGTACGCTCGCTCGGATGGCGTCTGATCAGAGGGCTGCGGAAGCTTTAGCTGTTGAAGCAACAGCAGTAGCAAACACTGTAGGTGCTTTTGTAAAAGTTGCTGAAGACTTGGGCGCTGAGACCGCAAACTATATTACGCCAAAGGTAGGAGTAGCAGGCCATATTGCCGTCACTTTGGCAATGCCGACGGTTAGCGCCCAGGCTGTTGCCACTGTTTTGGCCGAAGATACAAACGTGGAAAGGGAAGAAATATTACCTAAAGGAAATGAAGAAAATCTTCAGCCTAAAGACGGCAGTCTAGCACTGCCTCAGGAAGCTCCAAAAACCGACATACCACCTGCTCTTAACATCGAAGACTCCGATATCGCCTTGAAATATGTTACCAATGGGATGCCAACAGATACAACAACAAACAGTGTAATAACTACCACAACATGTAATACAACAACAGAACAACAACTATTAAATTCCTTGCTAACTGAGACTACAACTATTGATGAAAAAGTAGAAAAAGCTGATATTAGCGACACAGTGTCTGTGTCAGAAATTAGTTTATCGCAAAACGGTGAGTGCATTGTTTCTAGCTTTTTTGTCATCATATTGAAGGATTACTATGGTCGATTAATCATAAGGTGAGCTCTAGTGGATCTAGGGTTGAATCTGTTTCACCAACGTCGACGCAGTAGAACATCAGCGTCAATTAGTTGATCGCTAACTGACCTTATAATAAGCTTCAATCAGCATAAAACGCTCGATAGAATGGGAGCAGTTATTAAATGCGGTGTTCAGGATGCAGTTATGGGGTCGTCCAAACCCCAATTAGCCAAAAGTCCCATTTTTAGCTATAGATATTATTTTTTGAGCCTCTCAGAATGGCTCAAGTTTGCTACCCTGCCTGCAAACTTGGCGCATACAATACTCTCTTAACCTATGAGAATAAATTACGCTTCCAATCAGGAAGCAAGCCAGAAAATGACAGCATTGACACGAATGATAGTGCATTAGGCAGCACTAATGGCATCGACAGAAAGTTAAACACGCTCCATTCAAAGGGAGTACTAAGGGAAGAGGCAGATATTTTTGATTGTCGTCGATGTCGCTGTTGAGAAATTGGATAGGAGGGAAGGATTTAGGTAGCGCCGAACAATTACTGTTTCAAACAGTATCGCAGCTCAGACATGAGATAAAAATATATACACATGTATATAACGTAAGCGAATAGCCACAGGTGCAAATAACTGCCTGTTATGCTACAGTTGTGAAAGAGAGAACAAAATACAACTGCAAATTATGCCGACAAGCGTGAGTTTTGAAAAAGACAATACTAACAGTTTGCGACTCCGATTTGATCGAATGTTCCTCCTCGATGATTACTTAATTCACAAATCATAAAGCCAAATTTAGATGACAAAAGCGAAGATGTTACAACACATGCCGTGCTAAAACAGCCTTCTGCCAAGGCAGCCGCTGAGCTGAAAGCGGCTGGCAAAGGAGCTAAGCAGACTGCGAGCAAGTCCATCAGAGCAGCCGACGACGCTCTAACTACCGTGGAGACTGATGACACATTGTCAAAGGAAAGTGATAAGGCTAGCGTTACGCATGCTCGTAAAGAAGAACAAAGAGAAAAGTCCGCAAAGACACTCGGCGCTCCTGGAGCTGCAGTCGAAACTTCTGAGGCTGATGTTGACCTCGAAAAGGAAAGCGCTGCTGAAAGCGTGGAATCAAAAAGAAAAACGAAGAAATCGGCTAAAGACTCTTTAGCCGTCGGACAAACGAGTGCAGAGCTCGCCAAGAAGAAGGGACAGAAGGCAACGACTGCTAAAGTACTCCCCAAGATGCAGTTTGCCGAAACAGTCGCATTCATCACTCAGGCAGGTGGTCAAAGTGTGACAGTTGAAGCGCTTCTGGAAAAAGGCTTGACCAAAGCCGAGGCCGAAACTAAACTCGCTCAAGTTCGCAACGTCGCCGAAGCAATCGAACACATTTGTGACGCTGGCGATCAGAATGTGACGATCGAATCACTGCTAACCAAAGGAATGTCTAAAGAGAAAGCGGAAATCGAGCTGGCGAATGTCCGCCAGGTCGCCGATGCCATGGCGATGATCAGGGAGACCGGCGGTCAGACGATCACCGAGGAAGCTCTACTGGAGAAAGGCATGTCGAAAGAGGAGGCGGTCATACAAATTAGACGCGCCAAAGAAGTCATCGAAGCGATGGCGGTCATTGGCGAGGTTGGCGGGCGAAACGTGACCGTTGAGGCGCTTGTGGAAAAAGGAATGACGCAAGACGAAGCGGAAATTGAATTTGGTCGAGTGAAGCAAGTTGCGCAGGCAGTAGCCGCCATTAAACAAACCGAAGATCAGAGTGTAACTCTTGAAACCTTGCTGTCCAAGGGCAACACTCGCGGTCAGGCTGAAGTTGAGCTCGCCCGAATCCATAATGAGACGGCGGAAGTCGTTGCGCTCATTGGAGCAAGTGGCCAGACTGTGACAATGGAAGCGCTTCTTGCGAAGGGCTTGACACAAGAGGAGGCTGAGATTCAATTTGCCCTTGCCCAAGAAGCTGCGGCGACTAAAGCCGTCCAGGAGCAGGCGAAGGCGGACCAGCAAAGGCCTCATTTTGTGCAGGAACTGCCAAAGAAGCAGTGGGCTCGAACTGGCGATTCCCTGCAGCTCAAATGCATCATCACCGGCGTCCCTCTGCCAAGTGTTGATTGGCTGAACAACAACAAAAAGCTCAAAAATTCCAAGTAAGTTTTGCATGACAATAGTTACTTTGCATGATTTACCAATGTAAATCTGCGGGTGTTTCGCCAAATATGTGTTCAGGGGATTTCAAACAGTGCAGACAGATTAGCATCGTATATATGAATGAGGCAGTCGGATTCCACCGCGGCCATACCGCTCCTCCTCAAATACTCTTACTATACCCCTTCCTTCTTACACATCATTCAGCTTGCAGCCGAAACCAAATTTATTTTAAAATGACCTCTTATCTATTATTTGGTAAATCAGAGGATTAAACAAATCACCCGCAGTGATGGCATCTGCTCTTATATCGCGTATTCATCTTCTCCCTAATCTACTTTTATTAGCATCATTTGCTTTTCACCATTTGCTGCTTGATTTTGGGGGAAGATTTAGTGTGACTGTGTAGAATGATGCGTATTTTAGAAATGTCGAGATTGTCGTCGACGATGGTATCTGCATTCTAAACATCAAAAAGGTTACCGAAGACATGAATGGAGAATTCATCTGCAAAGCGATGAACAGTCAAGGTTTTTCTGTCACTGTTTGCGAAGTGACTATTTCAACGGGTACGGTCCATTATTTCATATTACTATTGCTTATGGCAATAAGAACTTTTTGCATTAAAAATCATCAGTATCACTACCAGGGCCAATATTGATGCGCTATTATTATTATTATATAATAGAGTACCGATGGTGGCATTGAAATTTCGTGAGTGCACTGATATTAAATCTTGGCACTGACGCAGCAATATCAGTGGGGGGAAATATTAATGATATCGCATTATTAACATTCGCTAAGTTAAAATGACATTGACATGGTATCATTTGTAACGACTGATATCATTAATCCTTCACTGATCCATGTCCAAGGCCCACCATCACTTCTGATATTAACTTATGTATCAGTTTCCACTCATAAGCAGCTGATCAGCTGTTCGAGTTTTCTATTACAGATTTGGAGAAGCCGGCAGAGTTCGAAACAGCATCGGGTCAGTTCGGCGAAAAAGTCAGTGGCCGAGCGGGGCTGAAAACCGATGCGGCCGGCAGCGAAGACGTGTCGACCTCAGCTTTTCTCACCAAAGGTGGTGAGCATGAGAGCGCAGTCTCCTCAATCGCTGAAGCCAAAGGAGACAAAGCGAGCAAGAAGCTGAAAGAGTATAAGAAGAAGGCAGATACCAGAGAATGGGAGTCTGAGGAAGAAGAGAAAGAGCCACGAAAGCCCGGAGAGGTTGAGACGCTTAAATTTAATCTTCAGGTATACTGTGGGACCATGTCAAGCGGGCGTCGCACAGCTAAGGCATTAAATCAAAAGCCGAGGTCAATAGTCCCTAAGGCAACAAGGAGAATCTTTTGCCTTCAACTCCAACAGAATTTATGTCTTTTCGACTATTTGTCTTTAGACGAATCAAATTTTAGACTCATTCCATCGTATGTGAAAAAACGTAATGTGAACTCTTATCCCATCTTAATAACTTGCCTTAATGCCTTAGCGCTACCTGACGCCCGCTTTATTCTCCATTTTACATGTCTTTCTATTTCGGAATTTTCGTATTTTCTTAATTAGCCTTTTGGTAATTTTTGCTAATTCTATACATTTCAAGTTTTTATTTTGAAGCTTGACTTTTATTTGTGCGTAAAATTGGGTTTATAAGTATGTGCTCTATTTGTATTTTAAGATACGCAATAGTTTTCTATGCATTAAGTTATATTGATAGTTAATCGTTCGTAGCTTTTGTGTAATATGTCAGCATTCAATTTTCACTGCTGATTGTCTTTCATCTAATGAAGTATAATTTAAGCCCAATAAAAAAAGTGATTATTCTGTCAATGTAATAATAATTCGAGAATGTACGCTTACATTATTTCAGACCAGCGCTACAATTTCGTCCGCCCGTAAAAAACAAGTGGCGGCCGAAGAATCTGAAGCGATCCTGAAACAAGGCGAATCAGCTACGGTTAGCCTGAAGTTGAAAACAAAGGGCAAAGGAAAGGAAGAAGAACAATCGGAACTGCATGAAGAGAACATATCGGCTGATATCATTCTGACAAGAGCGGGTGAATCTGCTCGTTCAGAGACTACTAGAGATGCCAGAACGAAACTCACTGTTGGCGATGAAGCATCTGACGAGGAGGAGGAAGAAGAAGAATATGACGTAGATGTGCAGTTACAGAAACTTGACCAAGGTGAGACTACGTCAACTACGAGAACAGTTCCCCTGAAGAAGAAAGCTGCGAAGACAGTTGCTGGTACAACTGAAGAAGAGGCGGGCGTTGAAGCCGCTCTACAGAAAGCTGGTGAAGACGAATCAGCAGAGCTGAAACTTAAACAGGCAACAATGGCAAAGAAGGCGAAGACATTGTCGAAGGCCGGCGACGAGAGTGTCACGAGTGACGTCACTCTGTCTCGGGGAGAAGAGGGCGAATCCTATGAAGCTGTTGGCACGTACGGATCTTCCCCTCATACTCAAGCAGTCCGACGTATGAAAGCAGCCGGGGAAGAAAGCGCGTCTCTTGATTCGGAGTTAGCCAGAAAAGGCGAAGATGGTGCGGCGGAAATATCCACCACTAGAAAGCAGAAGCTTAAGACATCGAAGAAATTGACAGCTGCTGGTGAGGAAGAGGCTACTGTCGAGGCCGAATTTGACAGAGAATCGGAGACCGCTGAAGCCGCAACTGAAGAGAAGGCGAAAGGCAAGAAGAAAGTAACAAAGTCAGTCAAGGGTATCGCTGAGGCAGAAGCTGCTGATGTCGACGCCGAGTTAAACAGGGAAGAAGACGAGGCTGAGGCCTCTGTAGGACAGAAAGCGAAACAGAAAAAGACAGTCGCGAAAACTGTGAAAGGTACCGCTGAAGAGGCGGCTGAAGTGTCTGCGGAATTCGAGAAAGATTCTGAAGAGGCTGCTGCGGTTGCCGATCAAAAAGCAAAGGGAAGAAAGAAGGTTTCAAAATCGGTCAAGGGGACGACTGAGGAGAATGTCTCGACAGAAATTTCCCTGGAACAACAGTCAGATATTGGAGCTGCTGAAGTGACGGGAGAAGAGGGTGCGCGCATGCGTAAAGCGCTGACGCTGGCGCAAGCTGGCGAAGAGGAAATCAGCACGGATGCCGAACTGATCAAGGTGGGCGAAGCTGAACGCGCCGAGGTTCAGCAAAGGGGTCGATCCAGAGCGAAGAAGTCGGCAACCTTCACGAAACCGGGCGAAAAATCAATGACTCCACAAGTCGAAGAAGAGAGTGCAACTGCTGACGTCAGCTTGGTCAAAGACGCCGAAACGGCGGGCGCTGAGGCAGAACGAACGGAGAAAGGAACATCACAGGCGAAAAAGGCCAAGACACTACGAGCAGCTACTGAAGAGGGTGTTTCGGTTGACGTCGACCTACAGAAGCAGGGCGAAGATGCCGCTGTTGCGACGAAGCAGAAATTGTCGTCAAAGGAGAAGCTCAGGAAGCAGATTGAGGCGGCGAAGGAGGCGGCTGCTGAGATTCAGGTCAGTATACCGCACATGTTCGCCTCTCACTGATGCAGCAGTCACTTTTAATTTGAACACTTTTAAAACTAAATCTCGCAATTTTATTTTACTTCAGAATGTATGTTCGAGTATCCAAAAGCACATTAGAGATCAATATTCAGACTATCGTTTTCATTTAACTCCATTTTTCCTATTTAAACTAAAAGTGCTCTTTTCATATTAATTATGCAAGCTTTGGGTCATTTATGATTTGAAAGGTGTCCATTACTTGCATAAAACACAATTTATTGTAGGCCAGCCTGGAGAAGGCGTCGGAAGCCGAGCAAGCCGAGGCATCGCTCGCTGATAAGCCGGCGAGACGCGCCAAAGCAGTCGTGCTAGCCAAGCACGAACTTCCCGCCGATCCAACACACAGCGAACAACCCGAATTCGGCATGTACGCGAAACCGCTAACGCCAATGCCGAAGACGATCATCGAGCCGCCGACGTCGCCCGACGCCCTTAGCAGCGATTTGCCTGCGATTCCCGAAGTACCCGAGGAATCAGGCGCTGGGCGAAAGAAGGGAAAGAGAACTGCTGCTCCGACGGAGAAACCAACGGCGTCCGATAAGGTTCGATTTGATACTTAGTTCCACGTCTAATTATAAGTATTGCACAAGTTCCTTTAGTTGAATATAAACTGCCCGATTTAAATAGTTCACTTTAAAGGAGAAGAAGGTACTCGTCGCTATGAGCGCTTATGAAGCAGATGAAAACAGCGATATGTTGTCGTTGGTGGAAGGAGAGCGAGTGGTCGCCCAGGATACGTCGGCCAAGGACTGGTGGTATGTGAAGAAGATTTCAACCGAGGAAAGCGGTTGGGTGCCCGCTGATGTTCTGGAAACGCCAGAAAAATATGATGACGAACTCGCACAGGCGCTCCACGAAATTGCCGACGCTCTACCTGCGAGTAAGTATTGCTACCATCTTTTTGAGCACTTTGTTGAGCCGTGCGAGGATGGTGCGCTCCATAAACTTGAAATTGACATGCAACTGCGTGCTTTTCACATGAGTTCATCCGGAGACCTATGTTTAGATAACACGAGTAAAGCAAGTTTATTAAAGATGCTTAGAATTAATTTGTTTCCTAGATTAATTTGCTTTATTATAGCTATCGCATCATATTAATATAGGAATTTAGTATGTTATAATTATTCAAAAATGAAATCGACGAAATCGAAGGGGTATTTTTAAATTCCCGCGCTTTCAGGCACCGCCCCGGTTAAAGGCGTCCCTCGTCCGGCGGCCTTTGTCGAACAACTACAAGAAGTGACCGTTGACCAAGGCAACCCGGCAGTCCTACAGTGCAAAATTACTGGGAATCCTCAGCCGCAGGTCTACTGGCTGCGACAGACGACTATTATTAAAGCGTGTGACGAATTCCAACAGCTGCAAGACCCGACTGGCTTGTGCACAATGACGATCAGAAAGACTTATCCAGAAGATGCTGGGACATTCACGGTTATCGCCAAGAACGCTAGTGGATGCGAAATTAGTTCAGCTCGACTAAGCGTCAGGCGATGTAAGTAACGAGTGGCTTTAAGTATGCGCGCAAAAAAATTGAAGGAGTACGTAATTTTATTAGCTGCCTAGGAGCCGATTTCATAAAACCGATTTCATAAAATTGGCGCACCCGCAACTGTCTTGCTTCTAGGTGTGTTTCTGCTGGCTCGGACGTAACATTTTGAACTCTCCTAAAAAGTAGCCCTTCGCGAACACTTTTGGTCCAAGATCAAATTCTCTCTGGGAGTAAAACCTCATTCGTCTCTGATATTGAGAAAGTGCAAGGAAAAGATGAGTAGGCGTCTGGTCGCATCAATCACTGTTTTGCTCTGCAAAGTGTTTTTGCTCGCGTCTTGCGTACAAGTCGGCAACAATGAACCGCGCCGCGTAGTTAAACAGAGACTAATAAACTCGCTGGCAAGCAATAGGCGGGCATTGTCGATGCATCGCCACCTTCCAAGTGGCATATTCGGTTTCTTTCAGCTTTTTCTTGTCACAAAGATGCTAGTTCACAGTTGCTGGCGACTTCAAATCGATTTTTGATTGATTAATTCTTAGCCAGTAATGCTTGCCCTGAATATTCACTGTACGTTTTATCCCTTGTGACTAATTACGTGAGCAATCTCATATTATCATGATTCATTTAAATGATTGCAATTACAAGACATAAATATTGACCAAAAGAGTATTTATTTTTTTGATACTCTTTAAAATACCGAGTTCTTCCCTTTCTTGCCTAAGCACAGGCCTTCGAAATCACATATTGTAAGTTGCGATTCTGTTCTCTGATGCGATGTAGATCGTTAAGACAAATTTAAACGAATAAAATAAGGTATAGGTTTTAAAAGCGTTCCTTTTAAAGTGAAAGTCGTTAACTTCAAAGTGAAAATGGTATACTCGATGAGAATGAATCGGGGGGGGGGGGGGATAGTCATTATTGAAGCGGTTTCCACCGTACGATGCACTAAACGACCATCCAACAATTATCAATCATTTCAGCGTCCAAACCAGGCTTGCCAGACACTCGTAAAGCTTCGGTGTCGGAAAAATACAAGGAAGAAAAGGGAGGAATAAAACCAGTCTTCTGGAGCAAGCCCAAGTCCATGACGGTCAAGCGCGGCGATTTAGTCACCATTGAATGTCGTCTTATGGCCGATCCAGAGCCCAAGGTACAATATCAGCTTATTTTTTAATGCACGCTTTGTGTTGAACTGAATGTAATAATATACTCAGTTCATACGGCAGACGCATGAAGCAATTTGCTCTGACTGGAAATACTTTCGAAAGCTGAGATGCTATATTATAAGCATGCAGAGCATTTCAATACAATAATTCAAGATTTCGATATTGTTAGAAGAGATGAATTTTGGTACTGTCAGCTTGCGAATACGGAACTTACAACATTCGCGAATCTTATTAATTAAAAATAAAAATACGTTAGCGTGAGTGCGACGTGCAAATTCTGTGTTAAAAATTTACCACCTAAGAAAGAAAGTTATTGTCGTTCTAGCAGGGATAGAGGGGCCTGTATCATTTATTTTTGTTTACGTATTGCAATTTTAAGGACTCATCATAAGATTGCTCTCAAATCCCTCCATAAAATATCGGCCATTTCTGCGACTAGACCTATACGCATTCCATTACACAAGCCTAAATTTTCAGCTATCAGTCTACCTAAACGAAGACTACATGGAGCAGACAGAAAGAATTCATTTATGCGTAATGAACGACAATCACATGTACAGCTTCGTCATTGTGCTGGATGGCGCACAAATGACGGACAACGGTATCTTCTCGTTTGTCGCTTCGAACGAGCTCGGCACGTCCAAAGCGTCCATGAAACTCACTGTGCTTGGTAGGTTAAGTATTTCATCACTGCTGTAAATTTTTTCGTAGTTAAAAGTTTATAATTACAATATCGTGCCCACAGCTCTAAAATGAAGCGCTGTAACGTGGAAGGGGGTAAAAGTCTATGGAAGAAATTTTTCGATGCCTTAAGGTAACTGAAGAGGGAGATATGGGTGGAGTGCTGCCGTTTCAGTGGCAGGGTCAATGCAGGTATTGCCTCGAACCCTCGGGGTCGCCCTCTCTCTACAAAAGGGACCGTACGTCAAAGATCCATAGTTTAACCTAGAACACTCGAAACCAGGGGACATTACCCTCAGTAGGAGGATGAAATACAAAAGGGGAGACGACATCTGCCAACTACTCCCGCTCCTACTCATATATTTCAAAATTAAAACTTGCGCACCTGATCCTTTGAACATCGAGCAGACATTAACGATGAACGTGGACGACTCTTTCAGATTCAAAATTCGAAATACTGCATTCAGCCAACAACGTTCCAGCGACAATCACACAGCCAGTGAACGATCAAGTGGTCATGGAAGGCAACGTGGCTAAGTACGCATTGTTTATCACTGTTTATTGGATTACCCTTATTGTTGCTCGCAGCTCCTACTCAATCTCTTGGGGTTCTGAGAACCGTTATTGTATTACGGCAATCCTGAGTCTAGCATGGGTTCCATACGACGAGTGACGAGCTTCAAGCAAACTTTCCTCATTTCGCGCCAACAATATTGTTTGTAAAGCAGTACTATGGCTACAAAATTTTATTCAGTTTCAAAATGCTCATTGATGGTCGGATAACATTAGCTCGACGATTATTAGTACGGTGGTATTCCTCTACTGTTACCTTAGTTTAAAAGTCGGATAATCCTCAAAATTCGGCCGTTTTTAATAAATGTTAATTACTCGCTGATTCAGGTTCGAAGGTCAGATAACGGGTACACCACGACCTGAGATCGTATGGTTGCGCGATGGGGAGGAAATCGATACGAACGACCCGAACGGACGATACAAACTGGAGACATATCCAGATGGAACTATCCAACTGCAAGTCGAGGGCGTGACCCCTGAAGACGATGCGGAATACGCGCTGTTGGTCGAGAATATTGCCGGAATCGACAGATGCAAATTTGACTTGATCGTGGAATGCCCAGGTGATCCGGTGGCGGGTCGAGTGCTTTGCAAAGTGACACCACGCCGCTGCGCACACGGCGTGCCTCAACCGGACATTATCTTCTATCAAAATGGCCAATATCTGACTCACGGCGGGAAAATTGAAATTAAGCACGATGAGAAAAATACTGACAACCACTGGCTGATCATCAAGGACGTCAGTTCGACGGAGTACGCCGAGTACGCCTGCCAGGCAAGGAAGCATGGTGTTGTGTGAAAATTAGCAGATATAACATAGGACAAAATCTTTGGCTAATTATCGTGTCTATGCGTGCCAACAGTTTTAACAACGATTTGGCGGTAAGAGTGGCTCTCTATCAAATGATCAACGTTTGAAGATTTATAGTTGATACGCACACAAGCGATGACTGGAGAATGGGTGGATTTAATTGTTGTTTGCGACTAATCTCTTGGCAGTAAATCTAGTGGCCGGTCATTACTCCGCTAAATACCTGGCGCTTAATATAAGGCTATTCTTTAACGGTCGATAATAAACTGAAATTATTTCAGGCGAGAAACATAGCCGGCGAGGCTTGGAGTTATGCTGACTTGACCGCCCGTGGCAAAGGTTCTTTGTTCGATCAGTTGATTTCTTTTTTTTCATTTTTCACTTTCTTTTGCATGCTAATCAATGAAAGTGAGAGAGAGAGAGAGAGAGAGAGAGAGAGAGTGGTGCGAATGAATTGCAATTTTTTCAGAATACGTCGGCAAAATCGACTCTTTTATATGTGTATGTGATTGTTTGTTCGTCCGAAATATCCTTCTCTCTGTCCCTTCTTGTGTAAATGTCGTCCTTTCTGTCTGCTATATTTTCATGTTTTCTGTGTGCCCACAGAGAACGCGTTGTCATTCAGATGAAAAGAAAGCGCCAGCCGAAGAACAGAAGGCGCCTCTTTTTGCGGCAGAGCTGCAAAACCAGGTGATTTTTTTGTGGAAGCATACCTATTTATGCGAGCAGACAAATCGTAGCGTTCGATATTCGCAAATGTTTTGCCAACGTACATTATGATAGAGTAATTGCAAATGCACACTATGCTTTGCTATTTATTCCTTGACATCAAACGGAAGTTAACGCGCTTCAAAATGGAAAATTAAATCGAATGTGAGCAATATGAGCAAGAGATAGAACCTACAGTAAGAAAAAGGCCTGTATGAACGCGACGTAAATTTGAATCTAATGCCATACATAAAATTGCAGACGATCGAAGTTGGCAAGGCGCTGGAGCTTAAATGCAATGTCACTGGCAAACCAAAGCCTGTCGTTTCCTGGCTCAAGTAAGTTTCACCCTTCACTTTTACCACCGCAGTCAACCGATATTTTTGATAGTATTGGCGCACAGCAAGAATCTCTCGCTGTACTATGAGCACTAAATGTATTCTAAAATACAATTTTATACTTCACACCATTTCTATGCAAAATACCACCTCTAATTAGACTTAAACGCTATCTTTCACTATTTGAGATCACAAATATTGCAAAATTTAACTAATCGACTCGATTTTGTTCTTTTAGGGACGGCAAGCCTCTTGTTGCCGATGGAAAGGCTGTGGTGCAAACGTTCAAAAACGGCGAGGCAACGCTACAGATTACCAAGGCGACAGCCGAAAGCGAAGGCGTCTACACCTGCGTTGCAGTCAATGAATTTGGAAAAGTTACCAATGAAGCAACTGTCGGCATGGAAGGTAGACATTAAGTTTTTGAAAAATTGAAACCTGCAAAATGGGGACAAAGTGTGCTAAGCCACAATCACGAGGGCTAAATGCAGGGGGGGGCAATATCATAATCTTGCAATTCTGGAACTGCGGAATTGTGAGTGCGGCGATAGGTCGCTATCTGATGGTAGTGTCCAGTTATTCCGTTTAACTGACCAATCACCGCGCTCCAATTCTGCGAGTCTGCAATGGGTAATACCTTATGAAATTGGTCCCTGAACACAAACAGCAGAGACACTAAATCAATCTCTAGCGATCAAAGGCGCATATCTGGCGCACTTAAAGACCCTAAGCAAAGCATCATACCGAAAAAGAGACGTAAAACTACAAAATTTCTGAAGATTTTCTGTTTCTTGATCATTCATATTAGTTTGAAGCCTTTGAGTCCATACTTGCCTACCCTCGTATCTTTTAACCGTGACGTTACGTAACTTTCGAGAACAACTTAACCCGAGGGGTGGATATGAGAGCGGTTAGTTTACAAATCCATTTGCTTTTATTTGACAAGTGTTCCGTAATATGTGTACAGCTGTGGTCGGACAAACTGGCTACTTTCGAGACGGTCGAGAGAAAAACAAATTGCATTGCAAATAGTAGCTGTTTTCTTAAACAACCAAAGCATAGCGACTGTGTCTAGCACGTTCATTTTGACAGCCAACTGCAGCTGAACAAATGCGCACTCGTCCGAAGATCACTTTCTCTGCAACGCTCATAATGCAATTAGAATATGCAGGGTTCAAAAATTACAATTGCAATCGCATTTCACTCGATTTAACAACGCAATGAAGCACTCTAATAATCATTTCCCTGTAAATTTGAGCTTTTATCGTATTTTAAGATGAGTATGGGTCTGCGCGAGCAGAGCGCCAAGCATGATAAATATGCGTATATTATTTGCAAGCGAAATATCATAGCACTTCGAGAAAATAAATATAATTATCCTAGATGAGCGTCCCTGTAAGAATTGGGCTACATCTCTCGAGCAGATTAATGGGCCAATAGTCCAACGAAGGATTCTTTGTTTCAGTTCCACGATAAATAGTTTTATTCGAGAAGTTTACTCTCAGTCTATTCGGAGCACTTTTTTGTTTATTGCTTATCTGAATAGATTCGCATCGAAATCGTACTAAACTGAAGCCATACTCCTGATGAAACACGAATTTTTAGACTGAGGATAGGGCCATTCAACTCGATCCATCGGGGGGGGGGGGTTTATTCGGTAACATACAGTATACAATATTTGACCACGTTAGGCGAAGGATCAAAGCGCAAGCCCATGAAGAAGATCAAGAGCAAGGAGAAGCGCGAGGAGACGCGAGAACTTCCGATCGCGCGTCAGCAGGCGGAGGAAGAACCGGCCTCCGGCGATCTCGACAAACAAGCCGTCGCTCCCGACCAGCAGCAGGCCGATGTCGAGACCTCTCAGGCTGCGACCGTTGCTAGCGACGAGGTGAGAGTTATGATTTTTGATACCTCTGCAGTTTTAGCATATTTTAACCATATTATTCGATCAATAACACACCGAAATTATTTCACCCACTCTCTTCCCGACTAACATCAAAAAGTAATTGATCGCGCCTAATGATTACCCAAAGAAATCAGCTTATCCTCGTGTGTGCATGCTCTTTGCTTCAATTATTAAGAGAACTTGCTTCATGGAAGAAATCAATATCGCCCCACCTTACCTCGCTAATCGAGAACTTAAATATCAGTGATGCAACTAATTGAGATTTGTCTGACATTGACTAATACTTCAATTAACCCCTCCCGGTGTAACAAGTCTTATCACAATTTGAACGCGAAACCATCTTATTTCAGGCCAAGACTGCGGCGAAGCCCAAAGAGGACGCCAAGAAGAAGAAGGAGCCTGTGGCGCCGAAGAAACAGCCCGAACAGAGCCCAGAGTCGGTCGAAGAGGCCGCCACCTCCGTCAGCGCGGAGCCTGAGATGGTACAGTTGGGCGAGAAAAGAAAAGATAAAAAGGGTATCCCGAAGAAATTGCTCATTCCCGATGAAATCAATTCGCGCTACGGCGAGGTTGGCAAGCCACTGTCAGAAACGGCGCTGTCCGCCAAGCTCGCGAAAACACCCGAATCGCAGGATGCCGAGGCTACTCGCCGAGCTAAGACGGCCGTTGAGACCGATTCCGGCATGTTCAACTTCGCCGAGCCCAAGGAGGCCGAAGCCAAGCCTAAGCCTAAGCCCAAACCAAAGGCCAAGAAAGGAGTCGATGCTGAAGATGTCAGCGGCGAGTTTACAATCGGCCAGAAGGCTAAGACGAGTCCCGAAGAGCAGGCTCAAAGTGAAGACGCCCAGGCGGCACTTACGCTGAAGACGAAGGCTGAGGAAGCGGAGCAACCCGAAGATGTCAGCGGCGATTTCAGCTTCGGTCAGAAGAAGAAGATCGGTGCTGAGGAAGAAACTGCTGAAGAAGGCGAAGCCTCATTGACGTTCAAAAAGCCGCGCGGTGTTAGCGAAGGACTGTCGGAAGGTTTGTTTGCTAATCAAAATTGTTACTTGAAACACATTTGAACAGCTCAACGCACTGATTATTGAAATAGGAACCCGGCTTTATGCGTCTTACAGTAAGAAAATGGTTAGCGACGCGAGTTAACTGCCGTTGCTCGTTCTAGCTCTTTGTATGCTCTTCAATGGCAGACATTGTCGAGTAATTGATAATGCTAAAGACTAAAAAGAATTCGTTCTTATACTCTCCAAATCGATTTGTAGTGATTGGAATACATTAGTCGCAGCAACAGACAAACCGCAGACGTAAGGAAAATAGAGCAAAGAAAGGTGCAAAAACTTTCTGGATCAGAGAATTCCACATTCTCTAATATACGGTTATAGCTGTAATTCAAATGAGAAATGTGATTATATGCTAAGTGCTAACTTTGCAGTCTCGAACAAATCGCGGCGCTCGTCTGGCGTGGAATCAATTCGCAGCGACGATTCGGTCAGCACGCGAATTAAAAAACGACGCCAGGCCGGTTTCAAAGTCGCGCCTGACGAAGAAATACTCGCCCTTCGCGGGGATAGCGTCACCCTCACCTGCGAACTTACTTTTGAAGACGATCAAGTCACTTGGTTTGTCGAAGGAAAGGAAATCACTGAATCGGACGAGAAGCACCAGATTACTGTCGATGGCGACACTCGTCAGCTGCCAAACTACAACGCAAATCCGTCGCTCCTGAAGGCCAGGATGTCACGCTTGAAGTGCAACTGTCGCACGGGGCGAAAGAGGTCGTTTGGACTAAGGATGGAGAGAATTTGTCGGCCAGCGGACGCCATATCATTAAGACAGAGGGCGTCAAGAGCACGCTGACGCTAAAGTCGCCAACGGTGGATGATACCGGTCGTTACGTTGTCAACGCTGATGGCGCAGAGACGTCGACGACGCTAGAGGTGCGTGCCGTTCCTTGTTACTGTAATTGGAAGTCTGCCACTACAAAAATCATAATTTATTCTCTATTACTATTGTTAGAATTAGTTGAATGTCACGTGTAAACCTATTTTTTGGTGAATCGAAACATGATTTTAGTTTACTTATCAGACAGTTTAAATGATTTTATGCTTCTATGTGAAGAGCGATTTCAGTGCATATGTTGGTACTGATAAAATACAATTATATTCCATTTCAAAATTTGTTCCAGGTGCGAGGCAAACCGAAAGCGGCCGATGTGGAGAAGAAAATCGAGCTGGAAACGCATGAGAACATCGTCATTACTCTTCCCTTCTCCTCCGTTCCCGCACCCGAGGTCGAGTGGTCGTTCAATGGTCAGCCACTTCCGGTCGAGACACGCACGCAGGCCGAGGTAAAGGCAGCTTTAAGGCAGCTCTTAAAACAGTCACTGCTTTCTTAGAGACAACGTAAAGAAAGGATTTTTATTGGAGCGGTCAAACTATCGCACGATAACTTAAAAATTTGTGTTAATTTGCTGGTTTATTCTTCAGCTTGTTACGAACAGACATTATTTATTTATTTGCCGAGATCTTTTCTTAATTTCTAATTTTTTACAGGTGGTTGATATGTCCGCTCGTTTGGTGCGGCGCAAGGCGACGAAGAAGGATTCGGGCGAATATACGATCACCATGAGCAACGAGGCTGGCAGCGTTAGCGAGACCTTCACTGTGACCGTCAAAGGTTCGTTATTCAGCCCCTGCCTAAACGATATAGTTTCTGAAGCTGCCCACCGCTATTCGCAATATTTTCAACCTTTTTGTTCATCAAGCATCTCTCGTTACAGACGTACCCGATGCGCCTGAGTCGGTTGATATCGCCGAGATCGGCGCCGACTCGTTAACGATCAGCTGGAAAGAGCCAGCAAACGACGGAGGCAGTCCAATCACCGCTTCCCCCGTTGAGAAACGCGAAAAGACGAAGCGTGCCTGGCAAAAGGCTACTGAGGTAAAGCGATTGAAATTATAATTTAAGCTGTCACTTTCGCCACGAGCGATTAAGTCACATCTTATATATTTTCACAGATTTCAGCAGCTTTTGTTGAACGGAGACGACGATAGGTGTCGTCTTCGAGCGATATTATACTATACCACTAATTTAAACTGCAAAGGCCAATGGCCAATTTTTCCGGCAACCGCAGTTTTTCATTCTTTTGCACCTGATGGTTCTTAGCAACTTTTATAGCTCATTTGAAACTTGAAATTATATCTGAAACTTGAACTGTTAATTGCAGCTCTCCGGCTCGAAGCGTCAATGCACAATCGAAGATCTGCAAGCGACGACTGAATACGTTGTGCGAGTTGCGGCCGTGAACAAGTACGGCGCGGGCGAATTCACCGAATCGGCCGTCGCCGCAACGGGCACTCCTTTCACTGCTCCTGTCATGTCCAGTGCGCCAAAGGTCACACAGGTACGATAAGTTGAAAAAATTATGTATCAATCAATGTTGTGAAACAACTGGATCGAGTTGATGATTTCTATCGACTCTTTCATGGTGTGGAGGAATGAGGGCGCACTCAAAAATTGAGCCAGAGCCATACGCAATTTTGGCGGATGTTTCAAAGAGGCTGTGCTGCCTCCTTTCCCCAATCCCCTAGCGAAAATCCACTGCAACCATCACTATTCTGCATTACGGAAGCGAAATGGAAAGATTCAGACGCACGAGGACGGATGCACGCTCGTCTGGAACGATGTCGATTCCGATGGCGGCACGGCGGTTGACGGCTTCGACGTCTTCTACCACGTCGTTGGAACAGACAAATGGATCAAGGCTAATGAGGAGCTCGTCCTCGTCAAACAATTCAAGCTGACTAAGCTGACCGTCGGGGAAACGTACGAGTTCAGGATTGAAGCGGTCAACAGCGCCGGAATGCGGTCCGAACCGAGTCAGGCGTCAGAATCGCTCACAGTGTCTCTGCCGACTAGTAAGTTTTAGTGGACGAAATATGTTCGTCCACCTCTTCATGCCTCACTTAAGTAAAAATATTTCGTTCCTAAGTAATATTTGCGCAACTTGTTTGCACTTTACTGTTATAATAACACTTTCGCTCTCAATTGGACGACACTATATAAATCAGATTTGACATTTTCTCTCAAAAATCCAAATTAGGGCACAATTTGATTAGGAGAAAAGCTTATGAGAAGTGGGAAAGATATATGCGCACGTTTTTCTTTCGTTATACAGACGCTCTTTCTCTTGCAAATATCTTATTTTAACTATCTAGTAATCGCGATTCTTAAAATTGAAATCTTTCAGAGAAACCATCGCGCGCGCCTGGAATACCGAAAATTGTCATCACGGGACCGGACAGCGTGTCCGTTGATTGGTCGATTTTGGAACCAGATGCCGACGAGCCCGTCACCGCCTACACCGTTCAGTACCAATCGGAAGGCAGCGGCGTTTGGGCCGCAAAAACTGTCCCACTACCGCCACTGGCTATCGACGGCCTGAAGGAAGGCGTCTCCTACGTCTTCCGTGTCGCCGCCGAAAATGAAGCCGGAACTGGCGAATTTTCCGAGGAAACTCGGCCGATTCGTGTCGCGGGTATGTGAAATTACACAACTTTAGATGAGTTGATAGCTGACGCCGCGAAACGCAGAAGAAAAATTCCAAACATATCTCTACTCTTAATTGATCGAATAATTATGCGTGAAGCAGAGGTATGAAACGAAATGCAATTGCAGTAGAAGCAGAACCAGCTATCATAAAACGACTCAAAGACATATCCGTCAGTCGGAAACGCGAACTGCGTCTTGAATGCCACGCCACTGGCGAACCAGCGCCGCAGTACATCTGGGAGAAAGATGGCCAAGAGATTGTACCCCAGGATGAAAACACTGAGGTGAGAATATTTTTCGGTTTTTTTCTGCTATAGACGCTGTTTATAACCAACGAGATGGGACGGAAGTCGAACTACTGGACAGAAGATTAGTCGGACCACTGGGAGGATCAAAAGAGGTTCAAAAAACTGGATTTAGGCTGGAATACCGGAAACTGAAGTTTCCCCCTGCCTATCGTAGCTTCATAGCTTTTATTGCAGCATATTTAGAAAAATTAACGCATTAACCTTTGAATCGGATGGCTATATACAATCTTATTCGAACTCCCACCGCCTCTTCGTTTCAGTTCAATTACGCGCGAATGCCATTCTACACCGCAACTGTTCCCCTTCTCGATTTCAGATCGTCAACGAAGGTGTCTCGAGCAAGCTAGTCATTCACCAGACCTCCCGTACAGACGAAGGTGTCTACACCTGCATCGTCACCAACGAGTTGGGCACCGTTTCGACTCAAGCCACCGTCACCATAACGGGTATATCGACGCGCCGGCCTTACCAGCCCTATTGCTATCGCACCCGCACAAATGAACGCATAGTCCGACGCCTATCAATTATGACCCGAATAAAGCCTGTTTGATTTTCTGTTTTTTGCTGTGCATTTTCTGTTTTTATTTGCTTCGAACCGGCTCGGTTCACGCATGCACGCATCTGGATGGAGTCAGAGGACGATTTGCCAAGCAAGCAGTTATGAAAAAAAGGAAATTCCAAGTCTTTAACGACAACATCTATGGTTTGCCCCAAGTAACGCAGACTCATCACGTTTTTGATGCTAAGGCTAGACGATGGCTCTGGGCAGAGAAAATTTGATTAGCTAAGCCAAATTATAAGCACCAGAAAAGGTGGCTACGATAAGCGAGGCGAAGGCGAACCTCGAAACAAAGCCCTATTTGTTGTTACTGACCGAAGCACAAGATAAAAATTAGTACGCAAAATTTGCCAACATCTAAATAAACCCACGGTTTGGAAGGGGCGTTGAATAAAATGGGATCAGTAATTTTATAGAACAAAATAAAAGTCTGTCCCATACTTGGCAAATCGTACTCTTTCGGAACGCATCCAGTACTAGCGCCGCTGCAAAAAAATACTCAAGGAGACGGTACGGAACGATTATTCGCTGTCGTATGGCAATACACAAGTTGCCAGAGAATGCATAATAATCGTCGCGTACTATTTCCTTTCGCGTATTTATTTCGGCGCCAACGCTGCCCGATATCGCTCATTTAAGAGCCGCATTCTCCATTCTCGTCATCGAATAGGGGAGCCATGTTAAAACATACAATATCGATTGCGATGCGCGTGATCGTTATTGTTTATTATGAACATCCCCCGTTGGCACTGGCGAGAATGGAAAAAACGGCTCCAGCTGCCGGCCAGGCGAACCAGAGCTTTATTGAAGGCTTAGTTGTTGAACCTGAATGGCCAGGTATCCGCTAAGCAGCTGACATCTGTCAAAGACACGTGCTTCTTTGCATTTTTCTCTCATCTTTGTTCGCGTAGTAATAGACGGAAGGTGCTTTAGAAATAACAACACAGTTGAGTGGGCTGCGCCGCGCAGGCGAGCCGCTCGCTTAATGCCTTCTGCAAAACCATATGAAAAATTAACAAGACTTCATTCGATTAGTTTCGGTTTGTGGCAGTTTGGCAATACTGAGCATGACGCCTTGAGGGATAGTTTTGGAGATGGATTGGTAGTAGAATATTAGCGCCAGTAATTAAAAGTTTGAGTTCGTCTATATACCTTCAGTACCTTAATCAGTTGAAGCACTAGTACATCTGTCAGTATGATGCCGGCATGTTGGTGTTCCTGGTACGATTACTGGCGCTAAAATTACAGTACCCGAACATCGATAGATATTTCCTTCCATGCAGAATATAGCGTGGGATAAAATTAATGGTCAAAATGAGCTCCTTCGCCTCGGCGAGCATTTCTGGCCATTCATTTTGTCTTCCACTCTATGTGCGCCACTCGACAACTTTATATCACTAAGATGATGCAATCCCATTGGTATTTTTACTTTTATGAGAAATTTCGACTAATCAATCTGGTGCATGTTATTGTAGTAGTTAACAGATATTGTATGATATTATCTTTTAAGTTTATCAATTCACTAACCTTATACTGTGTTCATATGGCGTCTTAAAAGCACCCATTGATATCATGCTGGTATCTATCAAATCATCATCTTACGCTTGCTGCTAATGACACGGGCTCATCTCCAAGTATCTAATAAAAGCATTGTTGCAGACGTGAAAGCTCATTTCGACTCAGCCTTCCCCGAGTTCACAGAGCTCACCGAAAGTGAGGATGTGACGTTCACTTGTGAGCTGTCCGATGGCGACGCGAGTGTCGAATGGCTGTTTAATGGCAAACCGCTGCCAAATGATGCACGATATACTGTAAAAGCGCACGGAGCCCAGCGTTCCCTGACCATCAAGGCGACCACACCTGCTGATTCGGGCGACTACGCCTGCATCACCGGCGATGGAAGAAGCAAAACGGAAGGAGAGCTCAAAGTCAATGGTAAATATCTTTTGCTGCTTTCCGATAGTACTGCACAAGTACAAGATAATACAGTGATATCACGAGAGAAGCAGTAGTCGTACTGTTGAAGATACAGTAACTTCTTATACTAGAGGAATTAAGTCCCGCTCGCAGGTGCTGCCGAAAAGACGGCGCTGGACATTCTATCCACGAAAGAAAGATAGACCGGCGATGGCCCGGTCGATGAACAGACAATTGCGAATAGTTCGCGCTGTCTTCACAACAGCACTTGTGGGCGAGATTATATCAAAATAATGGTGGTTTGAAACTTACATCGAACTTTAACTGTGCGGTAAGCAGGACAGTATCGTTGATCCACTCTATCCGAAGGAAGACAACTCCTCTCGATGTCAACACGTTTGCTGCTGTTGAAGCTAAAATTTTTGCTCTCTTGATGTTTAACGAGGGGGCATCATGCAATCACAAAAATATATCATAATCGAGGAAATGTTTTCAGAAGAACCAGCCCACATCAAACAGGGCCCACAGGACGTCACTGTTGGAGAGGTGGGCGGAAAGATCGAGCTCAAATGTATCACAACAAAGTCGCCTAAAACGGGCTGCAAGTGGTACAAGAATGGCAAGGAAGTGCGCCCTCAGACGGGCAAGATCTCCATCATCCAGGAAGGAGACGTATCCATTTTGCAAATCAGCAACGTCGACGTTGCGGATATCGGCGAATATTCCGCCGCTATCAGCGACGATGAGACGAGCGTCACTGCGCAGCTCACGCTGAAAATCCCCCCATCTATTACTTTGCCGAAAGAAGTCAGCACTACGGAGGTTCGTGCTTAACATTTTATGAACGATACCGTGACATAAAAGTGTACTTTTAAAGAGCTTCGTTCAACATTCATACGTTGCAATTTCAGATCGTAAAACTCAAGGCTGGCGAAGAGCTGAACATAACGGCAAACGTTGGCGGTTATCCTCTGCCGACAGTCGAATGGCTGCTGAATGATCAGCCGGCGAAGCAAGTTGCCCCAGATCGCACCAAAGTGATCGCACTAGATGACAAGAGCACTCTGGTGCTGAAACCGCTGAAACGCGAAGACACTGGCGTCGTGAAAGTGAAGGTGAAGAGTGAAGTTGGCGAGACTGAAATGGTCTTCCACCTAACTGTGCCAGCTGCTCCATCGGCGCCGGTCGACTTGACGCCACGCAATCTGCAGGACACTTCTGTGACGCTGGAATGGTCTCCGCCGGAGGAGGAAAACGGCGCGAATGTAAGGCAGAGTGGGCATGTAAGGCGCCTGGGGGGATGCGTACCTTCACGCGGCTTCATCGCTTTCATCATAAAAGTGCTATCGGCGACTAAATTTTTGCCGCATAGCGAGAGATCGGCTATTACTTTTCAACCACTGCTCGAAATGGGCTGTAGGTCTTGAGACGGGGGTACTTGTCCCTAAAGCCCACGGGTCTATTTCATTAAACTTTTGCAATTGGAGAACTGCAATAGTTCAATGAAAATGGTCCCAGGCTTGTACCTCCAGGTGTCGACAGGTGGTGTACATCCCAAGTGAGATACATTTTGAGTGCAAGGGAGCCGCCCACCAGTTGTTGCTCGAAGTTGCAAGATTGAATGCTTCAACTTGACTCAAAATATTAAATATAGGTAACCGGTTACGTGATCGAGCGGAAAACGGCGGAACACAGCCGTTGGCGAGTGGTGGGTAAGGTAGACGCGAAGAAGACGAGATATCTGGCCGAAGAACTGTTCGCGGACGAAATCTACTCCTTCCGCGTCAGCGCCGTCAACGAGGCCGGTCAGGGACCGCCTAGCGATGCCGCGGACATCACCACATACAAGGAGGGCGAGGCTCCACCACCCGAGGAGATCGTCGAGGAGACGCTGCAGGTGCGTCAATCGGAAAATGTATTATGTATAGACTATGATTTCTATCGTCATTATAGATGCCTGCCAAGCCATCGCAGCCAACAGTGACCCTGTTGTCTGATTCGAAGGTGAAGATCGAATGGACCGGAGATGAAAATGCAGAAAGCTACGTAATCGAAAGACGGCAAGGTCCTGACGGTCCATGGGTGCGTATCAGTCCTGACGACGTGACGGGAGAACAGTTCACCGACGCCAACGTCGAGCCGTCGGCCGACTACACATACCGTATCATCGCAAAGAACAGCGTGGGCGAGTCCGAGCCAAGCGAAGTCAGCGTCAGCTTAACCATCAAGCTGAAAGCTGAAGAAGAAAAGGCCGATGAAAAGAAGGATAAGAAGAAGAAAGAGAAGGCCAAAGAGCCGGAGAAGGCCAAAGAGCCGGAGAAGGCCAAAGAAGCCAGTCCTGAAAAGCAGAAAGAGGAAGAAGCGGCAACTGCCGCCCCTCGCGCCGAGGCTGAGGAAACTGAGATTAATGCTCAACTCGGAAAGAAGGCAGAACTGTCAGTTAAGGTGGGCAATGTCTACTTTTGTTCGTTATATTTCTTCGTTTGTAAGAATTTGGCAAAGGGAATACCGTAATATGCATAGTACAATGCAGCCACTGAATACATATCGTTGTGGACCAGCATAAATATGCTCAGACTTATCTTGAAGTTTGATAAATCTATATTTGTATGAGATAGAATGAGTTAAAATTATTTCGTATTTATCTATAATTGCAAAACATGTATCCTTTATACTCGATATTCTCGCTAATAGACACTCGCTTTGCTACAGGCTTGTGTCATTTCGGACGTAAACCTTATCGTAGCGAGACCAAATAAAGTATTACTGTAACTGACAAGAATTTTGACGATAAATAGTTAACGATAGTATGACAAAGCTTAAAATCTTTAGGTCAGCGGCGAGCCAGCTCCGACAGTCACTTGGACCAAGGACGGCAAGAAGCTAACAGCCAAGCACGGCAAGACGACCCTGGTCGACGGAGTCGCCAAACTGACCATCGCTAAAGCTGCGGCCGAACACTCGGGCACATTCACTTGCACGGTGGAGAATGCAAATGGCAGTGTTAGCACAGACATCACCGTGACTGTTCACGGTACGTTGTAGCGGGAGCATTTTGTTGAGCAAAATTTTGATTAGCTCTAAATGAATTTTATTCTATTTAAAAATTAACAGCTATGAGCTATAACAATAATTGAGACCATTTAGCTATAATTCAATAAAACTAATTGATCAAAACTTAATTAATATGGACGTTTAATTTCATCAAGATAAGCTATAGAAGATCATATTGGGTGATATTGTAATTATTTCCTTATCTAAAATTCAAGTTCTATTTCTCCTGTTCATATGCAATCAATAGTAAGTGAAAGATTAATCAATTCGATAGCAGAGTTTCACATTTGCATGAATAAATACAAATATCTCTTTAAGACAAACCGAAAATCGTCGTCGATCAAACGAGCGTGGAAGTGAAGGCGGGCGAATCGGCGAGACTGCAGGCGACAATCTCAGGACTGCCAGCTCCGACGATTACCTGGAAGAAAGACGAGCAGGTGGTCGAATCGAGCGAATCGATCGAAATCATCACGAACGAGCGCCGCAGTTCCCTGACGATCAAAGAGTGCTCCGAGATCCACTCTGGATCATTCACCGTCACTGCGAAGAATGAAACTGGCGAGGAATCGGCCACTTTCACTGTGCTTGTCAAAGGTACTGTATAGGCGTATCCACAACGACGCTATGGTTCTCTACCGCGCTCGACCACGAATTAGGCTAATTATTATTCGTAGCGTTCTGTTAGCGTCCAGCACCATTTGCAGCCATACATTTACTTTGATTTTCAGAAGCCAAATAGTATTGCAATTATGCTTGAATATTTCGCTATTTAGAACACCACAAAAATATGTTTTAAACATAGCCGTTTTAAAAATTTCTCTAAATCTATCCTGGCGCTAGTTTCAGATCGGTCTGAGCAGTAACTAATTGTTTACACGATCAAAAAGATATTATTTTAAGTATTACAACGAATTAAATATTTAGGTCCGCCTGGAATCCCTGAAGGTCCAATCACGGTTAGCAACGTGTCGAATGAGGGCTGCACGCTTTCTTGGCAATCGCCCAAATCCGACGGCGGCTCCGAACTGATTGGTTACTGTATCGAGAAGCGTGACATGAAGCGCGACACCTGGGCATTCGTGGCGCGGACGACGGCAACTAGCGCGGACATCAAGGGTATGATTGAACTTATATGTGTCGGAGAAAAATGTTGACAAAAAATTAATCCGCCATAGTTGCATAAGTCTGTCTGAAGAAGTGCGGCACTTATCCAAGTTGCTGTGCATCTTGCAAAATACCGCTACTCCTTGAGAGTGCACAATGCCACTTCACTGATTCTGTATCTGACTTTGCTTCTGTTGCAGGTCTGATCGAAGGAAATCAATACCAGCTGCGCGTGGCCGCAGAGAATGCAATCGGGCTAGGCCCCGCGTTGCAATCGTCTGAGCCGGTTACAATCGCTAGTCAATTCGGTGAGTGGTGGCGGTGAGCTCTGGAGAGACAGATCGAGCAAACAAACATCCTCAGAGCACTTGGCACGCAAAGCCGTAGCGATATGCGCGGACGAGAGACAATCTCGCGCGCGACCTCTCATTCTTATTCTTCCCATCCAGCCTCTATCCATTTTTACCGTTTTGGTGCATTACAAGCTGGAAGACACGACGGCGGTTGAAAAGGCGAAGGTACGCTTGTCGGTTGACATCAGCGGCGAGCCTGCGCCCGAGATCAAGTGGTTCCGTAATGGACGCGAAATTTACGATGGAAAGCGCCAATGGATTGAGACTACTGCGATCGGCTCAGTTCTGACCATTGCCGAGATGCGGGAAGATGACGAAGGCGAAATTACGGTACGATCGCATTCGAAGCTCGCTTTTATCCTTTGTCTGTTAACAACTGTTCCTACAGCAAGCAATATTTTCATACCTTTTTTTAAAGATTACATTGGATGAGCCCTCACAATCCCCCAGTCGTAGCCGAATTTCAAACTCTCTCTCATTTATTGTCATTCTTTTATTAGAATTCATTAGCTATATTGTCAATTCAATTTAACGGACGACTTATTTTTATTACCACGGTATTTCTCTTGTATTCTGCTCACTGCTTTTATCATCAGCCAATCGCTAAGTGACATTGAAATTTGTTTACCTCTCCAGTTATTAGACGAGTGCGTACTAAACCTAAACATCACACACCAATTCAATCTGCTAAGTTGCTTGTTTCGCATTCGCCTTTTGCACTTTAATCAGGCAAAATTTCTTTGAACTGAATAATATTAATTAAGATAACGGCGAAAAACAAGGCTGGAGAGGTGTCGCAAAGTATCAAACTGACAATGGATTCGCCGCCGAAGATCGTTCGAGTAGACCGATACGCCGAAACGCAACTATACGACAAGGGAGAGACCGTCAAGCTTAGACTGGCCTTCTCCGGTTAGCTTGCATGTCACATTGGTTTGCGAGTGCTGTGGCGTGTTTCAGAGCCTGTTTAGGACGATGGCGTTATGCTGCGCGCTCGCGACGCGTCTAGTGAAATTGCAGTCGTTCGATTTGCCTGATCGGGTTTTGTCGAAAATGACCCCCCTAAGGCCTGTTTTCAAGAGCTGAGGTAAAAGGTTTCTAAAGGCCCTCTTATAGGACGCGCCACTTCCCACATTAAATAGTCGCGTCCGTTTTGAAAAATTTTTTGCTCTTACATAACTATTTCATAAAACCACTTCAACGCGCAAGATGAGCGCAATAGAAGAAAGCTATTTTCGACAAAATGCGGTCTACAAATTGAGGGCTGCTACCGCCGTCTGCATTTCGTGTGCAATGAATGACGTCAGTGGAGGGGGAGGCGCATTTGAATTGCAGGTACCGCAGGTGTTCCTTTGCATAACTTTTGAACAGCAACGCGAACGTCTGCCTCACAGCGACTGACATCAGCTATTAAACTTGATGAGTGCGAGAATGATCTGGATAGATGCCAAGAATATTGCGCGTATTTGTGCCGAAATCGCAGCGATAGTTGACAGAGGCCGCAGTCGGCAATGTTGATTTGATAGTTGAACGGGAATGAGCCACGGATGACAGAGTTGGATCGTATCCCGCGGCCGGAAGCGAGGTTTTCATCAAAATATCCTTCGGAGATTACTCAGAAGTAGCGTTTTGGTCGACACAAAGTTAGTTGAGTTATGTAGGCTGCATAACAGCAGCTTATAGAATAGCACATGCGCAAACAAAAACCGCTTCACCTCCACATAATCGTCACAGCCGATCTCTCCGGTTGCAGTGTCTGTTTCTCTGACTGCGGCACCCAAACAAGTGATCGATGGTTAGGTATTTTTGCTTTTTGCTTCGGCGTAACTATACGCACGATCGTTCGAGATAGTGGATGCTCGGTTCGAACAACATACGACGCTCATTGTCCATGATTTAAAGTGTGTAATCGATAGCGAAGAACACGCGAACGTCTGCGTCAGTTATTCTTACGCGTCGACCAGTTATTCAGAGAGATGGGAGGGAGAGGGGAGGGAAAAGATAACTTCAGAAGCCCTCGCCGTCGGCTAACACTGATCGGTGTCGACGTGACTGCACTACGGCTGATCCGGCTCAGCGCGATTGCAAACAGAAGCCTCAACGCTCTGTGCCCACTGCTGAGTGACGGAACGCCTTTGCCTCCACCTCTCTGCGTTCACTAATTAGCGGCCAACAGTTGCGCAGCTCTATGTTGATCGTATGTTCACCGACCAGTCAGACCCGGTCCCTCTCTCACCACGAAACAGCGCAAAAAGCCCATGTACCAAAGAAGTCTAGTGAAACTAACGATCTGCCGTTGATCGCTTCAGTTCAGTTTTATGCAATTTTTGTACTTTGAAGTCTACTCTGGCTTTGAAGTGGGAATCTAAGGATATTTCTCTTCTAGTCATTTTTACTTAATGAGCTGATGTCTGGAGACATTGCGGAACTAAATTTTGATCTCAGTGGACTGCTGCTGCTATTTACCGAATAGTACGCGCTTCTCTCTTCTAAAGCGATTGGCTAAACCAGGGCAGAGCAACGGGAGGTCGGAGGGAAATTCTCCGATTCCTGGATTTTCCTCTAGTTGTTGCAGGATTATCATATATATTCCTTCCCTAGGTTCGTCGGTATTTTACTTCGCAATAGCACTCAACAATTTCAAGTATTTCAGTAGTTTCAATCATTACCCATGTGGAAAGCTAATGCTTGAGGATGAGATGTTGTCGTTGTCTGTCGATATTTTACTCAGTAATCATCTCAAAATTAAAATTTCATAGTCTTTATAAATGCGCAACAAACTCATTGTTACATCAATGAGACAATTAGCGAGAGCAAACACCAACAATGGTGCTTGCCAGATAAATGTCTTGAATCCTCACAACACTACGCGCAATTTGCAATCGAAAGTAATCAACGCACAAGTGGATATATAATATTCAATCAAGCAAACAACTGGGAATAAAATAGTAATCAAAACGTGACACGGCCACGGACCGTTTGAAACTAAACGGATGAAAGCAAAAGTTGTCGCCCCTCACAGCCCGATCTCGGTACTTATGCCCAATCTTGCCAGTCCCATGATGCGCAATGAACCAATTTACCCAATCCTCATCTTCTAGTCAACGTTTGAGTGATCTAAGAAGAGGTATGATTTGCTATTGCCCCTACCTTGCCTTGGTCATGTCTGATCACTGCAGCAATGGTCATAGTATTTATTTCATTTTTATCGAATGACATTGGCGCGGCGTCCTGGGATGAGAAGATTACAATTACTAGTTGATAGCTGGGTGATTGTACGGGCCTCCTATAGCGAGGGGCGAGGGTGATTGGACCCGCAAATGTTGCAAGTGTGTATTGGTCGCGACGCAACGCCGAACAGCTTCAATTGGGAGGAGCAGAAAAATGCTTTTCTCAGGAGGCGGTGACGAGCGATTCCTGGCGTTGCTGATCGAGCTTGTTCGCCTCCGCTTGTTGCTCGTCCTGCGCCACTTTGATAAAATTGTCGACGATAATGGTGATTGGCAGCGCCAGAACAAGCACACCGCACATAATCGCCGCCGAGGCGACAATCTTGCCGGCTGAAAACGAAGCATTATTTAGACTGCATAGTTTAGGTCCGACTTGTTTAGGCAGTATAATGTAGGCTTCCCTTATTTAGGTTATTCAAAAGAAAAAACTCATCCAAAAGAGTAACCGGAGACACTCTGATTCAATGCGCCCTTCTTCGATTAATAAGTATATATTTTACATTAAAAATGACAAGAGATGTTGCCTACAATAAGCAAGTAAGCATAGCACTTGCGTAATCAGAAGACGCAACGTTCCACTAGTCGTTGGAAGGGAAGGAGGAAGCCCAATTCCTTATTTTCTATGCCACCCGCGCAGAGTGACGCGGTAGAAAAATTGCATTTCGGGAGAGCTGCATGAGGAAATGCATTCGCTTGGGCTAGTCGAAGGGAAGGCGGCGAGTTCTAATGGAAAAGCAATTCTTAAGTGAATGTTGCGGCTCGGGTGCATTTTTTTACATATTCAAAGCGCGTTGCTTACGATGCACTTGAAAACAAACCTAATGGTTTACGCTTAACAGAAATTATCGCCTGCGTTCTGAAGGAACCGCGTACGCATAGAAGCGAGCGGAAATAATAATTAATAATTCGCAATATTGACCCTTAGCCTAAAGGTTACCTGTTGAGCTGGGCACCACGTCACCATATCCGACAGTTGTCATAGTAACGATACACCACCAGTATGCCGCTGGTATGCTGGTGAATGGGGTGTCGGGTTCGTCGTTCTCGAGGAAATAGATCATGGTGGAGAAGAAGACGACACCAGTGAGTAAGACAATAGTCATCATTTGTAGCTGTTTCTGACTTCTCTGTAAGGTCATTCCGAAAGTCTGAAGGCCGCTGCTGAATCGGCCGAGTTTGATGATGCGAATAACGCGGAGAACTCGAAGAATGCGAACGACTAAGAAGGCCCAACGCAAATCGCGCAGTTTCTTATCGTCCACACCGCAGAGAGTGAGCAGCAGTTCGATGTAGAAGGGAACGATGGCGAGCAAGTCGACCAGGTTGAGCGGCTTGAGTACGAAACGCATCTTTCGCGGAGCGGCGAAGAATCGCATGATATACTCCACAGTAAAGAACGCTATGCAAATTCGCTCGGTAAAGACGAATGCCGGATGCTCGACTCGGACCTGAAAATTGTTTTGAAGACTTTTAGGAATTAATTGTCAATTCGTACCCGAAATACATTCATGGTTTTTTAGAAGAATTTGAAAGCATAGATAGAAAGAATTAATGTAACGTGAAAGCGTAGAGTAATAGGGCCGAAATTAAATGCGCAATTTATGCAACTTGTTGCGGAATTTGTGATAATTGTACTATTTTGCATTTAAAAAGAAATGATTGCCCGCTAGTTGTCGCTCAAATACTTATCTTTACGAAGAACCTTTTCTATAAAATATCTTTCTCATATAATAACTACCAAATATGACTTTTTGTAAAATACATTTTTCCCTTACCTGCTCAACTTTTTCTACCACCGTAACCTCTCCGTTAGGCAGCAGCATTGTTTCGTTGTGAGGATGCATGTATTGAATCACTTGAAAATCAGGAATGGTGCCGAGACTTAGGCCCATCACCGAAATGAACACGAACAGGGTAGAGGAGAGTTCAAATATTTTGGAGGCGGTAGAGGAACCGGGACTCTCCAAAAAAGTCCACATCTTTCTTCGCAGGTTACCAAAAGCTAATTTGTCGAAGGTGTGATCATCGACTCTCTCCTCCTCCTTTTCCTCCTGCTTCTCGCGCGGAACAACGTCAGCGCAGCAGGAGCCCACATGGGCCGTGTGAATATTCCAGAATTCCAATTCAGCGAGGAAAGAGGCGGGACAGACTTCGGGCGGTCTATGAACGACCCCAGCCGCATAGAACTGATAGATAGCGTCAAAAACGACTGGCGAGCGCTGAAAGTAGTACTCGCGGGTCTGCTCCAAGTAGGCATCGGCGACTGTCAGCCTGGCACTATGGGGCAGCTGAACGAATTTCGACAAAAAGCCCGAATGTTCGTTAAGTAGCAGGGCTTCGGTGAGGATCAGATAGGGCGTTCCACCGATATTTAGTCGCAGAAACTGGTCGACGGGATGCTCCGGCTGCTCCATGTGGTCCGTGTCGACGTTCAACCACACTTCTTCCAGCAGCCGCGCGGTCGAACGCTCGGCGTTTGCCATCGCGTCCGTCCTTCGCAGCGGCACCAGCCGCTTTTTGTGCTGCTGTGCCGCTCTGAAAGATTAACGACTTACTACGGGATGTAATTAGTCAGTTATTCGAGATGCTGAAATTGTCGAACTTTTACATCCACCTGTAAAGTTAGTAACGCACTGCTCTATAGCCGAAAGCGGGCTTTATCTCACAAAAGTGAGCAATCCAGAATATGCAGATTATGTAGAGAGATTTTTCAATCGATGTACGGACACCCAATTTATAGAATATAGAATTATCAGTGGTGTTAATAACAACAATAGCATGCTGATAGAAAAAAATTCAAAAACAGCGAGTATTACCGTGGTTCATGTCTCAAACAAAGCAGTTACGAAAACATTCATTGCATGCAAAAAGCGACGCGAAAAAAGGCGTATGCATATTTCTTCTGTCTATCGTTACCTGCAAGCATGCGCCGACACGGGCATGGCGATTGCTCGGGATATACAGACGGGCGGAATGACCCGACTGACTGCCCCGATCCATAACCCATCCGTAGAGCCCCCACCCCGCCCTTCCCCCCCTAGCCAATCAAGGACGTTTCGAACGATCGTCTCTTGCGGTGGCATCTCGATTGGCGATGAAACGGAGCCCGAGTAGCGTCCAGTTAGCGTTCGCCTTCTTATAACGCGCGTTGATTAAACTGCGCGCGCTCAACTTGGCTGTTGCCTTAGGCTAAGGCTTAGGTTAAGGCATTGTAATTGAACTGGGAGCGTCGTGGCTGCTACTTCGGCGTTCGTTCGTGATCCGTCGAGTCGGCGATGTCCCGCAATTCATTTTCATGTCGAGCATTGGATGGCCGCCCGCGAAAAATAACACTGAGTACTTGCATGCATTAGAACTTGCGCAACTGGAATAAACTATCGTATCCTATCGCTCACATCGATTTCTTTGCCGCCATTGCTAATAAATATTTTATTGCGTTAAAATCGTCAACGGCGCGATTTTCAGTGACGATAAGATACGATAGTCTACGCGAGTCTAGCCTGAATAGCATCAGGAAGCAGCGCACAAAAAAAGGCGTGAAACATGAGATGCCGAAAAGTAATTTCTTACCCGCTGATCATGTTGCCGGTGACCCTGAAACGTTTGAAATGCATCAGATCATTCGAGTTGGGGATGGCAAAGGCAAAGGAGGGCTGACGCTGAAGGACCTGAGAGATGGCTGACGCCATGACTCTTCGCACTGGACTTAGACTTAGGCTTGCGACGCCCGACCGTTCGCTGACGGCGGCAACATTAGCGGAATGCGAAGGACGGGATGGAGTGTGAAGAGCGCGACTCAAATGCGTCAATTTATGGAGTCGATCGTAGTAATAAGGATGGTGGCTGGTTCGGCGCCGCCCGGCCAACGAATCAAGGACGCGAGCCAATAGATAGAGGCGTGGCTTACGGAGACGGCTGGAGACAGGTGTAGCTGATGCCTGCTAAGGCCATATTATTCGGCGAGTCCGGGCGCCGCCAACGCGATTGCGCTTCGATCGAGTTATCGTTCGTCGCGCCCGACTTATTCGACTGGGCCGCGCTCGAACACGGTCTGCTTGACAGTGACCGGTAAATGGGTGCCGATTAGGTAGGCGCCGCTCGCTTGGCAGTTAGCGGTTAAGCGGGCGTACCGACGATGACGGACAGGCCATTCGCGAACGGCGCCCGAGTTCCACGACGAACGACGCGTGGAACGCGTTTGATGGCGAAAACGATCAATTGAACCGTCGTCGGCGTCGTCGACGACCGAGGTGCGGCGAAAACGCCAGAGAGAAAAGCGTGCGTCCCTTGTCGTCGGGACCTCCCGTCGCTCACCGATCAAACCGACGCACCACTACCCGATATACTTAGTTTAGAGGCTAGCTAATTAAGTGCCCGTGCGATCCGCTCCCGTAGGTTGCCGCCGGAGGGCACCGACCGATCGCCCGTCATCATCGCGACTAATGGTTAGGCGGCGACTGTTCCAATTGCCCGGAAGCAAAGCACTTGTTCCAACTTTCTACCTGAATTATCTCGCACAGCGGGCGCGCGGTCAGCAGGCAGCAGTCATCGACGGGAGAGAACGCCGGCGTCGACGACGGGGAGCAATTAGGACGACTGAGCTGAAGTGAGAGAGGAGGCGGCCGAATGAAAACGAACGGACGACGGCACAGTTCGAGTGCGGTACTATCTATTGGTGAGCCGAGGACGAATTGCAGGCGAGTGTGAGAGGAACGGCCAGTAGCGGCGCAATTCGAGTGCGCTTTTACGATCAGCGGTGATCGCAGACGACGAAGAGAAAGACAGTGGTAGGAGGAGACGCAAGTGGATGTGATCGCGCGGCCGGCTCTAAGCTAATAGAGAGACCAAGAGACCGGCCCGACTGCGCTGGTCGGCAGGCGCCTCTTAGCGCGCGCCGACTTTTTCGCTACCGCTCGACATTCAACATCGTGCACGGCGTTGGTTTCACTGGCTTCGTCTTGTTGCGCCCACCGTCGGCGATGGATGAGCGCCCGTTGGTCGGCCGATCCGGCGACAAGTGGAATCCACCCGCGCGGCGGCGGCGGCGGCAGTTAGACGCGCGTGCGCGCGCGCGCAGCGAATTTCACCAACGAGTGCAGTTGCGCAGACAGGAGAGCGCTGGTCGCGTCATCCCGCGTCTGCCTCTGACCTGATCAATGGTGCTCCTTAATCTTCCGCCATCCGCCTCAATCCTTTGTCTCGCTCTTTCTCTTTAGTGCACTTCTCATTGACAATCACGCTTATGAAAAGCTGCAACGGTACGCGCAGCATTGTTCAAGTGAACTGCAACGCAGGATGCCAACTAATGGGGAGGGGTGTCTTAAGAGGAGTCGTAATTTTTAGAGCCCAATGAAGTCTTAGTGGGTCGGTTAGTCGAAATTCGAAGGTACTCTGCGCTGTGTTTACTCCGTCGGTCAACGCGAGCAGCGCGCGCATCCTTTCTCATCTCATCCTTCACGCCTCCTAAATTGCATTCCTCTTTTATTCCCTTCTCTCCCGTGATCGCCGCCCCTTACGCCGCAACCACATTGACGTCGCCGCACACTTACCCATCCTCGTTGCTCTCCGACTCCTCAGAATCACTCGAAGAAGCTCGTCGGTCGCCGCCGACTGGGCGTAGGAGAATATAATCGCCGGCGGTCGTAGTTGACCGAGCAGTATGGGCATGGGGACTGCGAATCATAGCACGCACATTACATGGCGTAAATACTGATCGCCAATCGCAAGGCGTTGTTTCATCAGCGATTCTGGCTTTGATGATAGAGCTACTACTACCCTACCGTCAGCCAGTTGGCGGTATTCTAATCGCGTTACGTTTGCGCTGCTGATGTCGAGCGGAGGGGGGGGGAGGGAGTGTGCTAAGCCGAGCGACCTGTCGCCCCGGGATCGCGTCAGTCGCAGCAACACTGCGCCATCTTAGTGGGATTGTGACAGTGCCAGAGCCGATTAAAATCCGGCGGTACGCGTAATCGCGTTCGCATCGCAAACAAAACAGGAAGAGCTGACACGGTTTTAAATAAGACAGTTGCTAGATAGAGATCAACGCTGCTCGTCTGCAGGTAACGCGCAAACCTTAATCCGACGTCAGACGTACACCATCGTTTACTCTTCGACGAAATCAGCAGCAGATGGAAATCGTGTCCATTGTTTGCTGATCACTTAAGGCAATCGGCAGTTGACAGTGAGCCATTCGCTTAATCTGGTTAATAGCCCTGATTGATTTGGTGCGGCAGTAAGTGGGCCGTCTGCGTATGCTGTAGTCGATGTAAATACATGCATAGCGCAACGTCAAAACTATTTGGAGCAAAATTAGAAGAGCGGCTGATCGAAACGCCTAAAATATAAGAGATGAACGATGCTTTGGAACAAATATACGTTCGCCATCTTCAGTAGCAGTTTTTGTTCGTAACTCGACACTCTGGGGTCAGTATCGTAAAACTGTTTAGAGCTCAGACTTGAGAGTAGTTGAGTATCAATTCTGCGTAGTCATCATCGCATTATCACATGTAAGATTAATACTCAACAAAAATTGAGACGCAATCGGCCAACTCTAAACTGTTTTACAAAATAGGCCAAAGATTCGAGCGGCAAAGCAATGTCAACCCTAACAAAAAAGCGACGATCGCACAGTGGGTGAATCGAAGAGAAAGATCGGAGATCGAAAGTAGTAAAAACAATCAATTCAATGCCGCTGATGGGCAAAAGAGGGATGCGGCGGCGGGAGGCAGTACGAGAGCAAACACGCAAAACCGATGATCTGGCATGATCGGGGATGCACCCCTCATCTTATCATCTCTCATTTCTACGCTAAAATGAGCACGGGTTGCCGTAGCGACGATTAGACGGCTCGATTTAAATATACGTAGCCTTCAGTTGGTCTTCGGTTTGCGCTTACGGTTCGGCTGAGACGCTTATCTGATGACGATCGCATTGCGCTGATACGCGTCACTGTTATTATCTTACGACAATCGTCATAACTTCCGCGTCACGCCTAGATCGTGAATGCATAGTATTACGGTACAGCTGGCGCCATCTTCTTCCAGCTGAGATTGCGGCACTCGATTCATGCATCATTTTCAATTGCTAGGCTCGGTGACTATCTCGCAAAACTATCACTGTATATATACTTCCAGCATCTGGCCAACTGCTGCAATAATCTCAGCTTCAATTGGAGCTTTTGTAAATTAGCACTATTAAAGCAGCACCCACTGAGCAGAAAGTGAGACTGGGAGCAAATGCATCGGGCGTCCAATAGTAACTATCGCAAAAGCTCGAGGTAGCGACTAATCGCTGCATCCACAGCGTTAGATAAGTGCTAAGATAAGGCGAACCTAATTCAACTTTTTCAAGAAATGGTAATCACTTTCTCGACTCGCCGACTGGTGGATAGTTTGTCCTCCCTCGACTGTAATCAAAGAAGGCGACACCCCATAACTTACACGGCGGGCATGGCCGACCCGAAGACAACTGTTCGGCCAACAACAGCGTTCAGTCGTCTTAGACTTAGGCTTTGACTGCGTCGTCGACGATTGCACCCGACAAGCGGCATCATTCGACCACTCACTGCTCGACTGGCGCTGATGCCGATAGACTCATCGCTATCCTTACCCGTCCACCAGCCCAAATTGGACTAGCCCCTGTTCGTCGCCCTGTCCCCTCTCGATCCCCTGCTATCCTCCTCTCCGCCAAGATTCGACACAATCGCCCTCGTTTTCAACGCCGCTGCCCCCCGCCGTCCCTCGACACTTACTCTGCCATACTGGTGTATCGGCGAGGGCGGTTAAGGGCGGCTTCGCGGCTGGCAACCGGCATGTTTCCGAAGAAATCTGTCTGGCTAGGCGCCGGTATCGATCAAACTTGTTGATCTGCAGGAAGAAAAAATTGGACGCCGTCCTCATTTGCCTTTCACCCATTTTCGCCTCCTTCCTGCCGTCTGCGTGTTCGCGAAGTCTTGTTGACATGGGCGGATTTAACTTCGATTTGGCACGTACACCCGTCTTAGGTACTATGCAGATTTAAGCTAGTGCTTTGCTCGAATTCCTCTAGGATTGTATGAAGGGACTTAAACTGAAATTTACTCTATCAAGATACGGCGACACTCAGAAGTACTGAAGAGTAGACAGAGCGGAGTGACAATTGCCATCCGCGAAAAAAAGATAGACGGCCGTTAGCTAGCGAGTGTTGCGTGATACAAATGCAAATGGACGGTACATGTCCATGCACGCATCGTGGCGGCACTGTAGTTATCTGCATATCAAGAACAGCCATTTCCAGACGCCTTCTCAGACACACAATCTTAATGAATGACTGTTTAAAAGTAGATCTCCTGGGGGCTGTCAGTGCTATAGTCGCGAAGCAAAGCAGGGTTCAGTGACTTCATTGACTGTTTGACTGCTTGTTAGTATGCAGACATCATATAAATGGAGACGTGTACGATATCAGCTTAATGAATAGCGTGACGTAGCTTGACGCAGCGGCACAGCTCTTACGCACGACGACAGGGGACAGATCATTCACCTTCGTCTAGTTCACGTCATCTTCATTGACCAATTTGGCAGCGCTTGACGCGTTTATACATGATGTCAGTCACGACGTCAAACTAGGGTCGGCCGACGCGGCGAGCACTTGGAATGGTTTAGCTGGAAATATAGACTAGTTTCTTACGTTACGTGCACAGCGACCCTCGCGTCGTATTTGCGCATTGGTTAATCAAAAGCAAAATGCCACTAAGAGAACCATTTGCATGTGAATTTTCAATTTTATGTAGCTCTCTTTTATTTACACGATCATATATATCAAATAACGAATCATCAATTGCACATTGCGCCATTTTCGAATCGTGTTACAAATCGACAGTGGCTCAAACACAAACAGATCAGAACCAAAATATAATATCAACGTCTTATGTTGCACAAAGCTGGCATTGTCTACGCGCGAGCGGACGTGAGCCAGATAGATGCTATCTGTCAGACAGTCCAAGCGCATCGAACGTGCGATAGGTTATCATATGGTGCTGAGTAGACTCGTTGGTTACACGGACCAGTTATGCAAATTTCGAGCGGGTTTTGTCATAGTGGTGGTTGATGATTGTGAACAGATTTCATAGATCTCAAATAGCGAAAAATAAGTGTATTTCAGTACAAAAACGCAATCAAATTGATAGCAAAAATGAACAGGTAGCGTACGGGAAGGAGGCGTGGAGAGGAGGAAAACGTAGGTTGAAATGACGGAAAAATAATGCAGGACAGTTTGAGAACAAGACTTGATAATAACAAGTTAAAATTTACTGCAAAATATTGTTGTTAAATTTTCAGTGCAGAATATTTAGTTGCATCCCATGCTCTCGACATATGACAATCTGGCAGTGATTATCGTATGAAAAATTGACAAAGGGGATGAGACAGAGAGAGAGAGAGAAGTAAGCGCATTTCGTTAGTTTCTCGATCGGCACAGAGACCTTTCACAAGTGAAGATATGGGATATTCTCGCCACCGGAATACAGTAATATCAGGCGACAGACACCGGTTTGGCTGCAAGATGCAAACTTGTATCAACTGAATTTCCATGACGCGCAAAGCAGGTTAGCTCGGGCCGTAGGCAACGCGCGATTCGGTCTCGAATATTCCATGACGCCAAGCATGAAGTCACGTCTATGACGGCATCAAACGTTGAAGTTCGGCAGTCTCGTCGGACTGTCAAAAGCCGCCGATTGGCTAGAGTCAGCATAGTCGTCAGGGGTGGCCAAAGCGGCGGCCTGGTACTGTTGCTGTTTGGCAATAAATGGATTTTCGCTGCAATTATGGTTGCATTCAGGTAAAGCAGCAATGGAAAAAAACCGTTGCGGTTAGAGTCGACACGGAACTATACTATATTGGGACAAATAAATAAACCATGCCACTGGCAAAAAAACCCGCAATACCGCACGAGCCATCATGTTACGGTAGCGAGATTATACAAACACTATGGACAACTATTCGGCCAAACGATGGCGAGGAATTCTGCTTATAGGCCGTGTTTTATTAACTTTGCAATATGTGGCGGGAAACACTCTGATTGGATTGAATATTAGGACGCCACCAAATGAGATTCTCGCCACAACTATTTGCCGTACGCTGTCAAGTATGTCAAGTTGATACACTTCTCGTGGTGTGAAGCTAGAGATAAACGCCCATTATGTAGATGGTCGCAGTGGTAGGCAAATAAGATTTGTTCTGGAGCACTACTTGAGTTTTCCCCCAGAGAATGAAGGGCAGCTTCTCCTGCTTCGCCTTTTGCCCGAACAATCTTATCACATCTCCCTAATACCATACGGCCCTATGCATTCTGCGCCTCAGAAGAGTTCATAGCCTGACAGATCAGCAGCACTGCAACCGACCCAACCTGACGCGACGGCTAGAAGCGTTTCGTGCGAGATTAGCCACGTCGTCGTTGTCACAGTGGTTAGCAAAAGCGGAGGATCGGGGGTAACCGCTGTAGTAGCGACTATGCCATCCAGTAGTACTAAACATAAACAACTTGTTACGGTTCAAGCGCTGGCAGGCAGCATGATCGAAAATTCCGGAACTTGTGCCACGTGCGGTAGTGTAGGCATGGCAAAAAAGACAGTCTTGTAACAATGAAATAGTAACACAGCTTAGCAATCAGAAGACATTGATGAGAGAGCTTAGGAGTGTGCGAATATATTCCACTTTCAGCTTTGATATTAAACACTTTCAAACCAAAATTAGATACTTCCAAATACCTCTCCTAACGTCTAAAGCTATATTGGAGAACGAAATTTAGCCCACTGACCCAGGAAACCTCCTAGTTTACCGAGTAGAAATGAAGCAATATTGTTTTCATATTAGTACTAAAAATTGTGCATTGGACAAGTTTTTGAAAGTGTTCAGTTAAAAGTGGAAACGAGACAGCGCCAATCACTATCCACTCTTGTCCATGCCTCATTGTCACAGGCGCAAAAAATCACCAATGTAATACGAGCAATTGAACAAGAATCAGGGCGAGCTGCTTTGCGCGGAAAGGAGGGTGATAGTTTCTTCGTCGCCGGGCTTCTTTTCGGGCCTTGGTTGGCCGAATCCCGGACTGAAATTGAAGCAAAGCGAAAAGCGTTGAAATTGGCCGTTTGTTAGGCGAAAGCGACAGAACATAGCGCCAAGCAATACGCTCATAGAACAAATGATAGGACAAGTAATAAGTTACGAAGCACCCCTTGTATTTGCAATCTCTCTAAGCCTATTTGCGCTACCTTATTTCGACACTCGCTGCTGTGGTTACTGACATGAAGAGAAAAGTACAAGAGTCGTTTGCGCTGGTGAATCTGAAACTTTCATTGCTCCAAGTTTTGCGTCCTTCCCTATTCTTTTCAAGTGGTGCGACGTAATTTATATACAGTCCCATGCTGTGAGCAACCAGTGCGTCGCAGTGAGAAGCAACAAATAAAAAAACTCCGTATTATAGCGACTAAAACTTACTTTCCGGACACTTTCATGAAATTATCGACGATTATGGTGATGGGCAGCGCGAGCACCAACACGCCGCTAATAATAGCTCCACTGGCGATAAGTTTGCCCGCTGAAACGCTTCAATTAGTCTAATACATTAAACACGTTTGCTAAACACATATGCAGATTAGTCGAGTGATGGCTATTTTAAGGTTGACAAATAAACAGATGAGATAGAGCGAGAGGAAAAGGCTGTGATTTATTTGCCGAAAGCAATTAATTTATAATCTGTTAGAGAGATTGTTGAATTCAGACGAATACAAAGGCGCGTGATTGAATATCGATATAAAATAGCGTCATAGCGGATTGACAGGAAATCGTCCTCGAACGATTGAAAATCGATGAATTCCCCCCTAATTTTGAGCTGCACCGTTAAACTGAGATATTGCACTGGCCTGGGGTTCGCTTTCTCGTGGGGGTTTGTGGGAGATAGTTGACAGATGGAACGGGGCAGCTGCTTGAACAAACGTCAACAACGCGGTGAAGCGAGTCTAGTGCGACAGCCGTTGAAGTAAAAACATTGATTCACGGCTTGCTGCGGCACAGTGGTGAACTGCCCGCGAAACGGAACAATGCAATTCGTTTGTCAACAATGAGTGAGGAGGACGAGGAGGAAGAGTGGTTGTTAAGGGCGCATTGTTTAGGCTTTTTAGGCGTATCTCTAGTGATCACTGCAGGATCATACATCGTTTGTCAGCATAATTGAGCGATAGTTTATGCAAATGAGCAAATATTCTCGAATGCCGTATACATTGCCTCGCCGCAGCTGGCAGGAAAAGAACGTCCCTTAGTCTCGCGCTTTAATGAACTTGCCTTCAAGGGTTGATTTCGTAGAGCATGGAAAGTTGAGGAATTGCAATCGCGGTGACTCATCATTTCCCTCTTATTTACGATAATTTCTGGTTTTCCGATCACTCACACAGCGCTTGCAAGTGGGCAAATCGCAAATTACCCGTTGCAATATTTTATGAAATCGGCCCTTGCTCTTTCCGAATCGCGCGATCGGCTAGCAATAGGAAAAGTAAAGCGAACATTCAATAGAAACGTACGTATCGTGCTTGGGACGACGTCTCCATACCCCACCGTGGTCATTGTCACGATGCACCACCAGAAAGCTGCAGGAATAGAGTGAAAGGGCGTCCCAACCTCGTCCTTCTCAATAAAGTAGACGAGGGTAGAAAAGAAGACGATGCCAGTCGATAAGACCATTCCCATCATCCCCAGCTGCCGCGCGCTACTCTTCAGAGTCAGTGCAAATGTTCTCATACCGCTGCTGTATCGGCCGAGTTTCAATATGCGCACCACGCGCAAAACACGCAACACGCGCACCACCAGCAGCGCGCCTTTGATGTCGCTCAGGTTGGCTGAAAAAATACAGTAGTTATACTATGGTAAAAGAAGGAAGTGAAAGACAGAGGCAACAACGCTGTTTGAGAATTTTCGATACACTCGCGCTGTTGCGACTGTTTCTAAAGTATTGAGCGTTCAGTAAACTCAGAGCGCACCAATATCGATGCCGCAGAGAGTCAATCCCAATTCGAGAAAGAAAGGCACGATGGCGATCATGTCGACCAGGTTCATCAACCCGCAGACGAACTTGCACTTGATCGGTGAGACGGTGAACCGAAGAAGGTACTCGACGGTGAACCACATGATGCAGATCGTCTCCAAGTAGCCGAACGCAGGATGAGGCTCCCATAGCAATTTTACGTGAATAGTCTCGTTGAAAGGCTCATCTTTGCCTAAGATTAAGGTGGATAAATAGTGGTCTTGTACACATTTGATGAACTATAAAATCTGGCTTAAAATCGGTGGCTAAATTTAGCGCAGATCGATTGGTAACTCTGTAATTCCTTCATAAATTAATATTTACACAGGGGTAGAAGACGTACCACCAAACACGCCGTGCCCACTTATCTCTACGGTCGCAAACTGATAGCAAATATTTAGCGAGAAATTTGTCGAAATGCGTTGAGGAACTCTAAACGATCACATTCTTCTATCATTACTCCGGTAGAGAAAAGTGGGGGACGTTTGAAAGCGGCGGTATCGAGTGTTACCTTCTACCCAATTGTATCTACCTAGAGTGGCGTTCTTGACGATTGGCACTTGTAGCTCCGGAATAGACCCAAGAATCAGGCCGCAGACAGAAAGTAGTACAAAAGCTATCGACACAAAACTAAAAATGTTCGACCAGAAAGTGCCTGAGCCTTCGCAAAAGTTCCAAATTTGTCGGCGAAGGGCGCCATGCTTGACTTTGTCGAAAGGGTCGGGTTCCTTCTGCTCTTCTTTCTCGCTTTTTCTTCGCGTCGATCTCCCGCTTGTCGCCAGTCGTTGGCAACAGGGTGCTATTTGCTCCCACTCGATCTGCCAATAGTCAAGCTCGGTGTGAAATTCGAAATGGCACACGTCCAAGGGGCGATGAAGCGCTCCCGTCGCGTAGAATTTGTAGATCGATTCGAATAATTTCGCCGATCGCTCAAAGTAGTACTCCTCGGTGTCGGGCAGAAAGCCGTCGCATTGGCCTCCGCGCAGTTCGCGAGTCAGCAGCAGAAATTTCGCCAGTCGGCTGCTGCGCAAGCGGTGGTACACGGTATTGGCGCGAATTCGAAAACTGCAACCGCCGATATTGAGCTTAAGGAAGGGCTCGGTTTCGTCGAAGTCGATATCGTCGTCGCCGGCGTTGCTATCCGAATAGCCGGCGTTATTTTCGTCATCTGACGCAAGCGGTGTTGAGACGGAATTGCCAATGACATGATGGCCATGGTGGGCGTGATGATGGTGATGGTTGGTGGTGAGCTTGTCGAGCTCGAGCAGGCGCATGTCGGGTGGGACAGGAGGAGGAGCGAGTCGGCGGCGAAAAGATGGCAGTCGGTCGAGCAGTTGACCCTGCCCGCCGCCGTCGATCCGACGCTTCGCAATCCTACAAAGATGATTGACTATATTAAAATGGAATGGTTCGTATCCATGTTTAGTGGTAGGATTAACGGCTCTCAGTCGTAAAGGCCCAAGTTCGATTCCCGGCTCCGATTTCCGGAACTCGCCGATGTCAGACATGCGACAGTCGGCCGAGGATGTCTACTATCGTGTATGAAGGATTTTTTTAAGAAGACCCGAATAGCGACCCTGAGACGGACCGGGACAAACGCTAGGGAAATATTTTTGATTGTATGAATATCGTATGATAGGTTGTTTTTTTTACCTGAGTCAAACGGTGGATGCTCTTAGGTCTAGGTTTAGGCTTAAAGAAGCGAGAAAGACATGTACAAAATGCGCTGAGAGAAAATAGAGCTCATTTTATCCACTGATCATATGCGCAGTGGTTTGCCAGAAATCAGTGCAAAGAGAGGAGAGCATACATTACTTCTCCTAGCAATTAAGTCTCTTCAAAATATATTCTGAAGCAGATATGCCAAAAAATACTTAGTATTTATAATTTATTTCTAGGATGAGGCGTGGGACCTAACTATTGCACTTCATTGCAGAAGCGGCACAGTGTACAGAGAGTTTCGCGGTTAGCAGAGCTTATTGAACAGGGCAAAAACAGTTAGTTTTGCAGATACTAGAGCTTATTGAACAGCGCAAGAACAGTTTATTTTGCAGATACGAGAGCTTATTGAGCATGGCAAAAAAATTTAGTTTTACACGTGACTACCCTCCTTAGTAGAGGGTAGCGCATTCGTGGGCATATTCCAACCCGTTTCCTAATTCCGTGCGCCTTTTACATGGCACGAAGCGTTTGAGTGGTTGCTGACACGTTTAACTGCTATCGCGAACCATCCGGAAAACTTCGGCAGTCGCCAGGCGGAGAAAGCTCGGTCTGACTCGCATAAACGATCGCTTTCTTCCCCGGCGCCATCGGTTGCGCTCGCCCTTCGCCGCCCTCGACGTTTTTATTAACTCGCGCCCGGGTCTTTCCAGCAGTACAAAGCTGCTTCCGCCCTCCATCTACATCGTTACGAGATTACGCTAACATGGGACAATATAACGCGATCGTCGCCAGAGACGTTATGCTCAGTGTTGTCTCTGTAAAATTACCAAATTACACCTACTTTAAACAGCAGAATCGATGTTTAACGATTCTTTTCGGCCGAGTTATCCTTCTTATTACGCTCCCATTTTACTATCAATACTTTTTTGACTTTCACGTTGCCGACTTTTGATATTGTTTGTCAGCAAGACGAAAGCGATGCCATGAAAGATGATTTGGAGAGCGGGCACGAACCTTCCGATACGGATTTGCGTATCGGATAAAAATGACTCGGTTAGGAATATGTGCGAAATAATTTTTCGATTCAGTAGTAAGCAACCGCACACGCTTTAGATTCACATTTGATTTTCTGGCGCCAGATATAATGAGACAGCAGCAAAGGAAGCGCCTGAATAATCAATTATTTTAAGCTAATTTCAAATATTGTCTATAGTGACACTCTTACACCCGGCGTCCTAGTCGCTCACTCAGTTGGCGTCAAAGGCTTCGAGCAGAGAAATCTGTGCAGGCATCGACAACAACGCCATATCGTCACGGGGATCAAGTCGGAGAGTTGGCAGGGGGAGGGGATCGAAGGGCACGAGAGATTGCGAAGCCCACTCCGCCCGGCTACCAGCCGGCGGCCGTGTGCGTATGATTTAATCAGCGCTGGTTGACGTAGCGGCCTCCGCCCGCGTGCGAGCAGTCGACGCATCGTCGTCTGCCGTCTACTGGGAGGGAGACGAAGAAGGAAACGTGCAACGCGTAGGGGCACCACAGCCCTAAGATCAACCAGCTCATATGGGGGGGACAGCGGGTTCACATCCGCGCTCTATCGATATTAATGACGAACCTTATTTTCATAAGCGCTCGATTTCGTAAGCAAATATAAGTAATCCTTTCTTGGTAATTGTATGAAAGCTCAGCACAGACTTATGCAATTTCATTGCCAAGGCCTGTTGTCGCGAGCAAGACGACAGTAATAGCGTTAAAATTAAGTAGAGGTTGGCTACGTTCGGGTTCACTCGAGCGTATGCCTTAGGATGAGAGAGCAATTACATGTCGTTTTTAGTCGGAATGAACGAAGGGAAATGGGGAAGCTACAGGGAGCCGTAATACTGGCCTGCGCAAAAGCAAAATCATTAAATGAACAAATCCCCGACGCTTACACAATCTTTGATCGAGTAAAGAAACAATTGACAGTTGTTTTTAATTGATAATTGCACGATGAATTCCTGTAGAAATAACAATTTTAACGTATTGAAAAGGAGAGTAGGAGCATTAGAAGCTCGCAAATTTGCATCTTCACAGCTGATATTTTGGTGGCTGGGTCAAAATTTGGCTGTTCAATTGCTGATCGAAAAATAGCGCCCACCACGTAATGCGGCATATTTTGTGTATTGCGCAAGAAATCTCACTAGAAAAGTTTTCGAGATTTCCATAAATTCTGGTATAGTTTTATAGCCGCCAATTGCTAGACGTCCATCTCATCTGTGCCCTCCCCCCCTAACGCTTAAGTAAGAGGCGGATGCTTAAGTTGAAAGCGTTCCGACGAACGCAGTGCGCTCAAGCGGGCTCAGGTTCAACTGCTAGTGACGACGAAGAGGGGTTAGTCGCGGCGTGTGCAACGTCTGAGCGCAATAGCGGCCGCGACTCGAGAAGATCGTTCGGAATCACGGCGGCGCAAGCAATTTTGGTCCGCCGTTCCTCTTCCGCTCATGCCAAGGCAAATAGTCTGATTCGATCCGAGCATAAAAAACTGGCTTATGACGGCGGGAAGGAGGCGACGGCCGCGTCGGGAGAGGTAAATACCTTTCTCGAATCGTAATGCACTTATTTGGTATTTTACGACAGCTCAGCTTAGCACTCCTAATATGTGCTGTTTTTTAATCTATCACCGAGTTCGTGTCCACTTATGCTCTAGAAGGGCCGCCAAGTGGGCACTTTCCTGATGACAATTGAATGAAAGGGCGAAAGGAAGGTTGACAGGATGCCGAACTGGGCGTCATCGCTCTTCCCCCTTTCTGCTCAAAAAACGTTACGTGATTGGTTGGTCGGATAAGGGCTAAGAGGCTTCGTAGCCCTTTCCCTAGTCGGGTCATATCTGAAATATCACCGCGCCGAGCAGTCAAGCAGACAGACAGGCGAGCTGCTGAACGATTCAAATTCTATCTCAGGGGAGCTGAGTCGTGGCTCTAAAACGCTCCGCTGGCAGTTGAAACACGTCCGAATACGGCTCGCATGTAAAGACTTACGCGGCTATCATCCTTTGCTCGAACGGACGGCTGCTGGTGACGATGGCGCGCAGACCTCGGCGAGCAACTTCTTGCACGCCGAATGCGCTCTACTCCGATGGAGCGCAACTCGATGCAAAATATGCAAGCAGCGGCTTTTGGCGTTTGATTGCGGCCAAGTCGGTCACTCAGCCCCGAGCGATACTCTCAACTGGTAATCGACGGCTTAATTAGTAATGAGTAGTTTGAAGACGTTTCTTCTTTCTTTTTGACGACAGTAAAGATGAAGCCGTGTTAGTGGTTAGCTATAGGTCGCAAGTGAGCGCCTCATTCGTTAGCACGCCAAGAACACTCGCTAGTTAGTTCATCGACTCTCTCGTGTCTCTTTGAAGACTGAATTTCTTCTGTTTCGAAGCAATGAGGTGGGTGCGCAATAACCATGCGGTAGGCTGCTGCTCGTCGTGGTTGTTAGCAAAAGGGTCGACAACGAAGCAGTGAGCACTTCGTCGCTAGCGCTTAGCCGCCGTTTGCAACAGCACAGTGTAGGTCCGCTGAAGACGCGTCTTCTTCCTGTAGTCAAAGTGTCTTCTATTACGATGGAATGAGAGCGGTGGGCAATAGGCACGCGCGCGGGGTGGGCTGGGGTGGCGGAGGCCAGAGGAGGACGAAGCCGCTTTGCGCCTGCAGGTGGTTACAGCCGAGTCGACCACCGGGAGTCGATGACGCTTCCTAGTGGTTTGAGAGTAGACCACCAAGCAATGACACACTCACTGTAGTGCGCTTCGCGCGCTTCCTTGTGTCTCTTGGAACCACCGGGGCAATCACCGATCGTTATGCTTAAGTGGTGATGCTGCACCGCTCTGGACTCGACTGACAATGGTCGCCTTGGCTTCTTTGCAGAAAACAAAGCACCAGTCCGTCGGCTGCAGCGATTAATGCTTCGATCAAACAATATGTTGATTGATCAGTAAGCGATGATCATATCTCGTCGACTGGCGTCAGTTGCCGAGCAGACAGAACGTCGTCTGACCTTTGGCACGCTTCCAGAATCGGATGCCAACGGGATGGGCGCATCCAATGAGTGCAGGGAGTCTTGATCAGCTGTTTCGATTAAGCGGGCGGAGAGTGGGATGAGGGTAGAGGAGGCAGGTAGTGCCGGGACGGATTTGGACGGAAAGTGGAGTATTTGGCGGAGCGTGAGGGGCGTTTTCGACGAGGCTTTTTTGCATACGAGTCGAGCGACGTTTGTCCGGGCAGCGGCGACGTTGGAGGCGCGTGAAGCGCGACTGATGAGTCGAACGGAAAGAAACCGCGTCGAACGGATGGCGGTCGAGTAGTCTGTTGAGGGGAGACCGAAGACCGATCGGCCAGGTGGGTGGCGAGCGAAGATTTGCCGACAGGCGAGAACGGTGTTCCGTTCCGGCGCCTCGGCGTTCGTCCAAGTATGCGCTGTTCGAAGGCGCGCGCCGCTCACTCAGCCCAAGAGGAGGGAGAGGGAGGGAGACCGCGTGCGCTTCTCCGTTGAGAGAGTGAAGAAAAAAGAGACGGAGTCGGTGCCGTCTGCGGTCCGGGTCCGGTTACGGCAGAAGACGATTAGACTGCCCACCGTCGCACCACCACCTCTGGTCGTGCGCTCCAGTTACAATTCGCAGAAGCGGCTAAGTGCTAGCGATTTAGAACGCTGATGTCGCAATATAACGAGTCCAAACATGGTTACTGGTCGGTGAATTGATAATGCTTTCATTAGTGGTCAAAAGCTGGTGGATATGCTTGAGCAGAAAATGGAAATTTGAGGTAATTGGTCCTTTTTCCCTTCGTGTTAACTCGCATCGACTAGTTCACTTTGCAAATGGGGATCAGACGTCAAAAGTTGACGCCGATGACAACAGTGGATCTCTGTTATTAGCTAACCCAAAAGCAGTGTATATAATACGAGGACTATAGTTCCAAACGTTGGAGCGAGAGCATATTCCCCTCCAATACCTCCTGTGACCATGTTTGGCTTGGAACAAAGCCCGCCGCCTCGGGGAACGATACACTAACTTGGTCACGAACACCGGAACGTAAAGGCACGCGCTTGTGCAAACAGTATGAGAACAGAGCGCAGGCCACTAAGAGAAATGAGTTTGTTGATAATTGAGGAGCGGTTGTTGTGGGGGATGAATTAGTCCTCGAATACTGTACGCCCGTGTGCAACTGTTTGAATTGGAGCGCCGCCAAAGGTCACTAGGAAATGCAAAAACGCAGCCGCCCACGTCGGCTCGGTTGAGAATCGGCAAATGGGAAACGCAAATGCAAACAATAACAAGTCACACGCGATCGATATGATCAAGTGATCTCTTTGCGTCTGGTGGCGGCCGCCTTCCATTTGCAAGCGGACGACCAAAATAGCGACAAACACAACCAGCGACCAGTAGCTACGTAATCAAACTCGGAAGGATATCGCTCGCTGCCTCAGTTTTTATGGCAGAGCCGGATCTCATCGTTAAAACGAAAAGGTCGCGTGTCTTAAATGATGCACAGCTAATAAAAAAAAGCACCAACGCGCGAATTCACTTAGTTGCTCAGCATAGAAGATAGCTAGTAAAATGGCGTATCCTGTGTAGTGGAATAGCTATGGGAGGGAGAAGTTAGTCATGGAATAGCTCATAGGAGCACCATTATACCTATGGGCAATATTTGGCTAGATCAAGTACAGGAAATAGAGTCGATTACTTGGGCAGAAAGGACTCGGTGGTTCCCAGAGAGCGCCCAACGCCACGGCTAACCGCCCATCACTGACGGCCATTTTCGGCCGGCTTTGAATAATAGCCAACGGAACCCACTTCACGGCCAAACATTCACAGGCGTAATCCAACCTGCTCTTTTAGTGTCAAGGTAATAGGTGCATGCTAACACGGGGGAGCAGTTGTTCGAGGCGGCAAAGGGCGGGGATGCGTGTCAAATAGTTGCCACCCACGGCGCGGCTCAAGTCGACGAAGCAGTCCTGCCCTGTTAAGCGAAAGGAAGACGATGCTAACAAATGAGCGGTTTGTTGGGGGGAAAGGAGTGGGAACGCGTGCGCTTCTAATTCGAGTGTTGCCCCGACAGTTTCGCGCCAGCGCCTGCCCACTTCGCAGCAACGAGGCACGAGTCTTAGACTCATCGGGCTGAAGGGGCGCGTCTGTTTCTCGGCGCAGACGTTGAGGCTATGACGCCACACCGGCACCGATAAATCACAGCACTAGTCGATCAGCAAGAATCAACGTACACGAACAACGGCGCCTTCGGCCGTCGTCGGGAAGCAGCTGCTCCTGTGTCACAGAGTCGAGACTGGAGAATTTGTGGGGAAAAAGCATAGGTCAGGAGAGCACACCTCCAGTTTTGCACTGCCTCAGGTAAGCAAGGGTATGCGGTAGGGATTTCGCAGGAGTGCAACAATCGGTGAGACTTGCAACAGTTTTGCTACTATTCAATACCTCCCCCACCGTAACAGCAAAAGAGTATTGTCTGATAGAGAATGGGAGTACGAAAAGGTACATGTGTTTCTACCACATACTATGCCCAACCGAATATTGTTTAATAAACGGGAAGAACGTTTTGAGTGAGCGATTTTCATTTAAGCCCTGGGCAGTTGATAGATCGGCTAGGACAAGTCTCTCTGAACATGAGGCGAGAAAAAGAAATATGATGGAGACAAATTGAAGCTTCACCTGGTATGACTAACGTTGATATTTCTTCAAGCGTCTGCTATCAGGGTTTTACGCCTTGAGTTAATTTTGCAAACATCTCTGTTCCGTCATAGAGCACCGATCGAGCTATTCATCGCACAGATGCTCGTACAGGCATAAATGTATATATAGCAACTTATAATGCGATACGCGGTCTCGAGCAGAAATTGAGGCGGGCGTTGATTGTTCAGCTCGACGCAATCACCGACACTCTGATCGAGCAATGATGCGGATTGTCGTTAGCAACCCGATTAGTATCTTGTGGCACGGTCGGTCGCATGATCCCATCAATCTGGCGCCGGTTCTCCCTTTACTCGCTATACTCGTAGATATTCAGCGACGGCAGATATTGAATAGGGGCGTTGACGTAGCGCCAACGAAGGGGACGAGAAATAGGTGGTTGCTAGCCGACGACAGTTCGACGATGTCGCGCTCGTGAAATACGCTGCCAATATTTTTCATTACTGACACCAGAAAAGAGATCCTGTTTACTGTGCCTTTACATTTGAGAAACTCCAAATGATGAGAGCGCTGTGCTTCCTCGTCCCTTCAGCGCCCATTCCCGTAGAAACGGAACGTAACGCGTTACGTGCATACAATCGTATCTGATTTGAATTACGCGTCTACAAGCGTAATTAACAACTTCATTATAATGTCCAATTTGTCTCCATCTCTGAACGCAACCAAGTGATCACTAACTTTGGATAATGCAGCTGGCTGCCCTACGAAAATAACTATCAATCTATCTTTCACTGCGGTCAGGGGCGCGCTCTTGTCGCAGGCCGTTAGTTGACGGAGTCATAGCTGCAACTTGACTTCCTTTCTGTCGATTTTCTCACCCACGTCTGCTCTTAGCATGTGAGAACGATTCATGATGCCGCATAGTCCAGGGCGTCGCTAACTGCTGACAGTTCCTCTGCATTTTCCGAGCTGAACGTAGTAGACATTTTCAAATACTTGCATTTTTTGTTCAGTATTATATTGCAACAGTAAACACTCTGCAAAGTACAAAATGTGCAAGCGACGCGCGATGTATATAGAGACACAGCCATTTAATCTGAACGCAGCAGACAAGGGTGTGGAGGGAGGGGTGATGGGATGGATGAAAAGTTGCCATGAATATGTTTTTACCGAAAAAGGTACGTATTTGAGCGCATGACAATTAGCCATTGTAGAACACTTATTTCTCGCACAGGATAGTTCCGTCAGCGTCATGAGAACACCATACTTGAGGGGAGGGGGCAGAGTCACCGTGGGAATAATGACAATAACGAATTTTGTCATTAATAACCAAGAAACTAGAAAAATAATCATTCAAACTTATTTTCGGTAAATGGTTGCATTATCAGTTATTATTATTATCAGACAGGAAAACGCGTAGAACTGCAGTTTTCAGATAAAGTATGAGACTTGGTTGAAGGGTGGACGTAAACTATCCTATGTTCCTACAGGCTAAGAATTAAAGAGTGCGATAGGTCACCAGTTTGACAGCGCCCCTCAATATCGCGCATACTTGCCATTGTGCGATCATCTTATTCTATCATTACGCGTCACTTGGGTTATTTATTGATTTTTATGGCAACCGGATTAATTCATGAGCCCGGTTTATTTGCATGTCTGGTGTGCGTTTTGACTTCACACAAAGCTTTCCACATAAGTATAGCCATTTGCTTGTAATTTTTGTAAATACAAATCGACTATCACGAAATTCAACGCAAGGTAAAGCAGACTGAAAAGAGATTTCCTGAACAATTTAAAATGCTAGTTTTAGCAATTTTTCTCTGCAAAATGCGACGTTTATTGTTGAAATCAAAGTTATGAGTGCGGTATGACTTTAAAGTGAAACCTTTATACTTCAGGCGTAAATCATGAGAAATTGAGGAAATTTTGAAAAAAGAAGATCTCTTGCTCTGTATATTGCACAGTAAAGCATGACAGAAGTTAGCTGAGAGTCACAAAGGTTATGAACATATGAACCTAGTATGGCTATATTTAAGTGGGACGCTCAGTATTGATTGAACTTTTATCAATCGCATTATTCTGCAGGCCGGCCAACCCCAGAAGTTGAGTGGCTGAAGGATGGCACTACGCTATCGAACGGCCCCAACCATCAAATCGACACAATTGCTAGCACAACGACGCTAACCATCAAGTCGTTGGAAAGAGACGATCGCGGCAAATATTCTCTGAGAGTTCGAAATCGCGTTGGGGACGATGAAGTCAGCATTGGGCTGCAGGTATTTGATTTGTCAAACGTTTGTTTTGTTTAAGTAGCTGTACACCGAAAGGTGATAGTTATGCTATATACAAGGTAGGGAAGATAACGAAATAATTTATGCTCGGATTTGAGAGCCCATACATATGCTATGTCTTCGCCTAGGTCACCGATCGGCCAGATCCGCCGGGCAAGCCGACAGTTCAGGATCAGAATTTGGACTCGGTTCGGTTGCTATGGGCGACGAGTATGCAAGATGGCGGCAGTCAAGTGCGACATTATACCGTCGAAATGTGCAAGGTGAGCGTTCGCTATTAGCTTGATGTATGGGAGATATTTTAAGAGTATCGGTTTTTAGTACTAACTATTTCGCATGATTGATTGAAGGATTTTTAGTCCGAATGCGCAGAATGAGGAAAATAGCCAATATATGTCAACTAAAACTGCTCTCAGTTACCTATTCTCAACGATATCAAATGTTTTTTGCAAAAAATTTTTTGCATTCGACTCGGTGACTGTCCCAGTTTTTGAATTTCATTCTGTAGGGATCTTCAAATCACATCTAGGTCCCAACACGAATATATTCATACCGCAATCAACTGTCATTTCGCAACGTTACCCAAAATGTGGTGTGTGCTCTCTCTCTTTCCCGAGCACCGAGATAAAAACATGCGCTATTTTGTATCTGTGTTGTACAGATATAACATAAGTGTACCCGGCTGTCGGGATACAACAGATTAAACAAATGCATACATTAGGTGGGAACGGACTCATGGCAGAAGGCGGAGATGACGAAACAGCCGTTCACGACGCTCTTCAACCTAGAGGCGGGTCGGACCTACCGCTTCCGCGTGCGCGCCGACAATGTCTTTGGCTCTTCCGACCCGTCCGAAGAATCGGAGGATGTCTTCGTTCGTGACGTCACCAGACAGGTATACATGACTGCTAATTAATGGACAACTAATATACACCTTCCGCGTCTCTTTCTCTCCGTTTCACTGATGCGGTTGTTTTGAGGGAGTTGATGAACGCAGACGGTTGCTCCTGCCGCGTTTAATTGAAAACAATTCGGGGGCGGTCGTCGCATTCAATTCAAGCGGATCTTGAAATGAAGCCTAGAACCGATTTTAAACTGCGCTTTGCAAACGATCGCATTGCAAACGATCTCATTGCAATCTTGCATACCGCGAAACTTGCGTTCGAAAGCCGCGCCAATGCTGGCATTCGTATCAATAAGAAGGCTGAAAGATTGTAGCTAATGTAGGCGAAATGAAACCATCCCAAAATTTGGTTTTTGAGTTGACAAAAAGCCAGCTTCCGAAGTGAAGGGTAAGATTGCATTTATTTCAGGTGGTCGAACCGACGCCGAAAGAAGGACGCCCCGCTCCGGGTGACTCCGGCCCCGTCGACTATGAGAAGCAAGTTTCTGGCCCTGCGCCAGGCGAGTACCGAACTATCGACGTTAACCGACTGCCGAATGATCTCCAGTCAAAGGTTGGTTACTGTCGCATTTTGCGTCTCATGTGTTAAAGACTCCTCTCTTCAGCTCTGAAGCTCATAATTAGCTTAAAAGAAGTATAGTACAATTCTATACTTAACATGAGTTCTCCTTTAATGAAAGCATAAATGTATGAAAGTATTCCAATGAATGAGAATTGTGCACCTGAAGAGAGAGCTAGGAGTATTCGCTGTTTGAAGTCGCGAGTTATTAAACCGTGATCAGCTAAGAATATGATAAGACTCGCAATGACACGAACCATTTTCAGTATATCATCTGCGAAGAGTTGGGTCGCGGAGCGTACGGTACCGTATACCGGGCAATTGAGAGAGCGACGGGTAAGACTTGGGCTGCGAAAGTGGTTCAAGTGCGACCAGGCGTGAAGAGAGAGAGCGTTCTCCATGAGATCAACATCATGAACCAGCTGCACCACGAGAAACTGCTCTACTTGCACGAGGCGTTCGACATGGGCCACGAGATGTGCCTCATCGAAGAATTGTCAGTATTTTTTTGACCGATTCGCGATCATTGCTTTATTATTAATAGTTGCACTTGAGGAGAAATTCAATACAAATAATTTTGTGCTAGAATNATTTTGTTTATGTCTCGTGCGTTTGGTTACTGTACGCGCTTATTTTGAAGGGCCCTATGCTGGCAGCATTCGAGGATCTCTCTGACTATGTCAAGGTTTGTGACGGTCTGATTTGATAGACCTACCCTGAGCCTGCTTTCGTCTCTGTCCTTTGTCCGATATAGCTTCTTTTGTGTTTCGATTTGCCACTTTTTCTAGCGATGAACATCTTGTCTACTTTTTGTGAGAAATGTCAATTTTCAGCAATATTTTTCTCCTTCTTACTATTTGATCAATTACTGTACTCGCTCATAGCCTATATGCTAAATTTTAAGGGGTTTCTATAAAGAAGCGCAGCGATGCGAGCAACTTTATAACGACCTATATATCAGGTTTAAAAACGGCCTAAAATATTTTATACCCGGTCTTGCACTTCTGTTCATCATTTTTTTAAACAATTTGCTCATCTTAACATTAATTTAAAACGCAATTTGATGAAAGTGGTTATAAAGTTTGGAGAATAAAATGCAAGAGTAACGAAATTCGGTAGAAGGTAGTATAAAAGATGTTCATCGCCGTATTCCTGTCCTCGTTCTTGAATGAGGCTAAATGCTTACATTTGTCGTATTGCAGCAAACGCGTCCGGAGAGTCCGAAGGGTCGCCTGCCGTCGCGCCAGAAACGCGACTTCATGTCGAAGAAGCGCTGGTCCGACGATTTGCTGCCCATCGGCCGAATCGCCAAGCGAGGCGCTATCTTCCGTCGCTTGTCTATGGATGGCGTATTCGAGCGGGATGTCCGATTCGGTACGCTTGACGTTTTCTCTTTTACCGTTGTGGTATACCCCATGGATAGGGGGTTTTATTGTACATGGGGCTGTATTTAAATTATGCGAGGTGGAAAGGTGTTTACTTCGATTTGAAAGTGGTGCACGATATAACATGAGCAATTTTCAAGGAACATCAAATTCATTCTTGACAGTTGTCTGTATATCGTAACGCGCTTTACCGCTAATCGAAGCATAAATTGCGCTAGTGGGTGGGGGCTTGTATAAGTGTAAGCAATAAGTGATATTGTTGCATTCCATATATAAAATATTTATCTGTCGACCATATGCAGATTCGGATTACCCGCCGAAAGTTCGCAAACAACTGCAAGATATTGTCGCGAATATTGGCGACTTGATCGCGCGCCTATCCTGTGACATCGACGGTATCCCATCGCCTGTCATTTACGAGTTGGAGATTCTACGCTGCGACGCGAACGACGACGCCACCTGGAAGTGCATCGGAAGAAATCCCTTTGGCACTTGCGAGACGGAAGGCCGCTTGACAGTGGAGATTCCTGACGGCCTGATGCGACCCGAGTTCCGTTCGGGACTCGACGACGTTCAAACGACTGAAGCGGAGATGCTGCGGCTTGACGTTAAGGTGGGGTGAATTTTGTGACGTCATTTGCTTTACGCGATCAAATTTTGAGAGTTTCTTCAAAAATGCGCAAATCGATAGAGAGACGTGCAAACGACTTTCGACGCTGTTTGCCTTATTTAGTCCTAAATTCTTGTTACTGATCGACAAAATGTGATCATAGAAAATATTTAAATATACAAAATACACTAATACACGAAATACATGCAATAAACATACTCTTATATTTTAAGGTGGAGGCGATTCCCCCGCCGGAGATCTCATGGTTCAGAGATGGCGTCGAGTTGCACCACAGCGACCGCTTCCGTCTTATGTTCGACGACCCCTACAAACACTACTCACTCGTCATCATGGACGCGTACAAGGAGGACAGCGGCAAGTACCGCTGCGTTGCTTCCAACTCGGTCGGCAAGGCCTTCTCCGAGTGTCAAGTCACCATTCAAGGTATGTAAAATCATAGAGCGCTCGCTTAGCCTAATCCTAAGCATTAAATTCGGAATCACCTTTAGGAAGGTTGAGCCTAGATCTCAATCTAAGCCTAAGCGTTCCTAAAGCAGATTATAAATTGAATACTAAGCCTAGGTCTAAAGCTAATTTTAATCCTAAGCTGCTGTTGCAGAAGTGGTGGGACTGACGCGTCACGTGATCGACGATAGCAAAGCACCGCGCTTCCGCATGCCGCTGAAGAATCGCAACATCCCGATTGGCTTCAACATCACTCTTGTCTGCTCGGTTACCGGCAGTCCAACGCCGCTTATCATTTGGTACCGAGATGGCAAGCAGGTCAGCGGTGCCCACGGAGACATCAGGGTAAGTACTGTACAGTGGAATTCGTTTATAGCGGTTTCGGTTATAACGGTTTTTCGCTTATACCGGTCAAGTTTAGCCGGTCCCAAAGCGTGTCTTCCCATACAAACAAATTCGTTTATACCGGTATTTCGCTTATACCGGTCAAAACTTGTGGGTCCCCCGGTAGCCGGTATAAATGAATTTCACTGTACTTCAAGAATAGTACAGTCACATTCATATTATAACGATACTTGGGGGAGAACATTACCGGTACAAAAGAGTTTTACTGTAGTTCTTACACATTTTTAGTCGAAAGGGTCACTATTTATAATTTCACCATCTTATTTGCACGCTTTCCGAATCAAACAAGACACTTTTAAATTCAGAGATGGCGTTTTCCAAATAGTTACGACGTTAGAAATGTCCTAAGTTATCTGGTAGATTTGAAGATATTTGAGAAATCCACATTCATCTTTTATGCAATAATGGAATGCAATTGATTTCAGTTTGAGAACGGCGTCTGCACGCTGGACATCAAAGACTCTACGCTGGCTGACAGTGGAGAGTATACTTGTGTGGCAGAAAATCGCAATGGCAAATCGAAGACGACCAGCGTTGTCACCGTACAAGGCAAAGAGCGAAATTGGGCAAATTTTTGAAATAATAAAAAAGAATTATAGGTGCGGATGAGACGCCAAATGTGAAGCCAAAGTTCCGCGACACGCTCATGGACGTGAGCGCCATCGAAGGATCGGAGATCATCCTCGAGTGCCGAGCTACTGGCCGGCCCATGCCCAGCATCGTCTGGTGCGTACAATCAATGCCATGCTTTTCTTTTAAAGAGGCTCTCATATCGAAATTTTTCTATAAATCGGGTCTCTCGTACGCGCGTTCGACTATATAGCTCATAAATTATCGAATCCTTGTTGCATATCAATTAACGGTCCGATTTCAGGTACAAGGACGGTCTGAAGTTGCTGATGGAGAACCGCATGTTGTCCTATACTGACCGCAAGGGCGTTGCCCGACTCAACATCATGAGCGTGACCCCTCAGGACGCGGGCGAGTACTCGTGTGAGGCGGTCAGCAAGCTCGGCAAGGACTTCACCCATTGTCAAGTTCGCGTTGTTGGTACGACTTCACTTTTTTGCATTTTATTTATATAATTTTTCGCCACTGACGGCGACTCTACAGGGTGGGGCAAAAGTTCCCGCGATTTTTTTTAGAAAATTAATTTTAAAATAAACTCATTGTTAAATTTCCGCTGTGCATTGACGCCGGGGTGTCCACTTTGAGTAAATATGATCAGAAGATTTTGTTTATTATTGTTATAAGAGAGTGGTGTGATTGTTATCAAACGACTTGCAATTTTAATAAAATATGATCTTTAAAAAACTGCGGGAACTTTTGCCCCACCCTGTATACGACCGAGGCGTACGTACGTCCGTCCGTCACGCTATATTTTATATGGCGTTGAAAAAAAAACATATTTTCAGATCTCGGCAAGACTCGTCTGTCTTCGCCAAGAAGCCGCAGCGCGTCGAGATCTCCCGTTCGCGGTGCGGACGTCACCAAAGCGCCGGCGATCACCCGACCTCTGGTTGACACCACCGTTGTCGCTGGTACGGATTTTCAACTGTTTTACAGCTATTGTAACAATGGAATGGGACCTTAATCTTTAATCGTTAATCTATGTATTCAATTGTATTCAGCTCTAATTGCTCTTTGTACTCGAAACGTTTTCGGAACGTTCCCCGCCACATGTCAGTTCATATTTACTAGTATTATGTAAAACGTCCCGATGACGTAATGCCTGCATAGACCCTGATTTTTCAAAGCTCTAAGAACAGTTTTTGTCTTCGATGCTAGTTAAGAAATGAAAAATTCTGACCTCACAACAGACACTTATACTCGCGCCCCTATTTTATTGTGATCCATTAATTGCACATCCATTCTTAAGGCAATCGCGAATTGTTGGAAGTGGAAGTCGAAGGCTTCCCAGCCCCTACGGTCGAGTGGTACAAAGACGGTCGGATGGTGGCCGAAAGTCGCACCCTTCGCACGTACTTCGACGGTCGCGTGGCTTTCTTGAAGATTTACGAAGCGCACGAGGACCATCAAGGCCAATACGAATGCCGCGTTTCCAACAAACTCGGCACTGTCGAATCTCGCGCCACCCTCATTGTGGAACGTAAGTCACTCTTGCACTGATTTGCACTTATTATTTGTTTTGATTGGCGCTTGATATTATGACGCTGACACCATTGTTAAGTTGCTATTATAATTTTGGAAGTTGGTTCAGCACTCTTATTTGCCCTACTTGCATTGTAATGGGATTGAACGCAAACAGCGCGTTATTTTCTGTAGTAGTTAAATGTTAAAATAGAATTAGAAATATAAATAATAGATTTCAAGTATTTATACTTAACCTTTCATGTTTTGTCAATATCGATGGCATCACAGGGTCTTTCATCATAATTCGTCTCCTTTTCACTCAAATGCACTAATCTTGCATTCAATTATAACGCTAGTTTGACGAAACTGAATACAAGATTAATGAATATGAATAAAAAAATGACCACATATGATGGAAGGTCCTGTATTGTGAAACGTAAATGACTGTCCACGAGTATAATGTCATTCTGTAGGACTACGATCGACATCTTCAGCTTATTATACTTCCGGTTCTCCCTCAGGTATTAGGAATCGGTGACGGTGTTGTTGGGGCTCTACTGGGTGTGCTTATTCAGCGAGCAACGTTCTAACTATTAACTAATACGAGAGAGCGGTTGGAACACAACCGCTGGGCGGGCGAACAATAAACTGCGTGACTCTATCAAAAGAATCTCAGTGCACACTGTGACTGCACGGTGTGACACGCCTAATGAAGATCAGTGTGTCTTTGCGGATGCTAACTGTTGCGGCGTGCGAGCAATCTTTTACACGATATTTTACACGTTTATTTTCATTAACCAACGGAAGCGGATGAGCTGAACGCCGCTTGATTACACAGCAAAAGAGCTAACTAATCTAACATGCGAGCAGCAGACTTCGCGCAGACATGACATGAGTTGATTCACTATCTATCGGAATCTGCCTGTTTGGCTTTGATCCTATCACTAACAGTATAATTTGTTTTCAGCGGCGCCCGGAGCAGCGGATCATGTACCGAATATGCCCAAGTTCTTGCGCAAGCTGCAAGATATTAACTTGAAGAAATCGGGCGAACAGGCAACTCTCACTTGCCAGGTAGGCATAATATTGCATGCTTGCACAAAAAGTATTTACCTGAGCAGCGATGAATTACTGAAGTTCAGCAATGAGTTGCGTTATCGTACGTTTTGTTGCTATAGGAACGAAATCTTATGAGGCGTCAGGGAGAGTAAAGCATGCTTGCAAATTCGCAACCGAACCTTTTCGTTTCGACACCAAAACGTGATTTTCTTAAAAAGTCGATATTATTGATTTCCTAAAGTCGTCGTCGAAAAGATTAGAGACATAACTATTGCGATATAATCACTAAAATTGCGCCTCAAAACTCTCACCTAGTTTAAACATCACAACCTGACTTAGGAGATAAACGATGGGGAATCAATTGAAAGCAATAACTTCGCAATAGACTACGATATTGGGAAAATATTGTTTTCATTTGATCCCCCTTGTATATAAAACTCGTATTTTAACGCTCACTGACATCCCTTTTGTAGGTGCACGGCGAACCGCGACCGGAAGTGACATGGTTGCACAACGGTCGGGCATTACCGCCGAACGATATGCCGGCCAACGTGCGCATCCGCGCGTTCGACGACAACGTTTGCTCCCTCGAGTTGCAGTCTGTCGACGCCGAACGCGTCGGCACCTACACCGCTGTCGCCACCAATGTCTACGGCACTACTCACTCTTCTGCTACCGTAACCGTCGCTGGATTGGGTATGATATCATTAATTTTTACAACTTGATTTACCGATGTCGTTAGTGATTGCGATTTCATGTTTATTAATATAGTTGTTGTTTAATTTTGCAACTTTGCGATCCAATTTTGTATGATGAGTTTTACGTAACTGAATAGGAAATTCACGAAATTAAACGGCAGCGACTGTAATCCAGTTGGCAATGAAATACGGACGGTTATGTGGAAAGGACACAGTGTAGGTATTTTAGCTTCATTAACGACGATTTGTTGATTTCTGACAAATATGACAGTAAGTATTCATAATATGTTACTGCACGTTTTCAGAAGCACAAACGCGAGATGCTGCGCCTTCATTTATTGTCGAGCCGAAGCCGACTATGTCGGTGGAAGAGGGCGCTGCGCTGACCATCGTTTGCGATGTCAAAGGACAGCCTACACCTGATGGTAAGCCGCTTGAGCAATTAACTGTTTGGACTGTAATGGGAAGGGAAGGAAACCAAATATTGCGGGATGCGGGCCTTCAAGACAGGCACCAATCAACTTTTTAATGAACAAACTGTTTCTTTGATTATTTTTGAGTTGCTCTATCGATTCGCGAAAGAATCGGCGTAGTAAGGCGTCAATGGTGCAATACTTTTCCTAAAATCCAAATGCTCACTTCTCTCTGGCTGAGGTCTGTACCGAGATATGGTTAAGTTAGTTCGATTCCTCTTTCCTCGTTCCCACGTGCAGTGACGAAATAATATTCGTTGCAGTCGCGTGGCATAAGGACAACGTGGAGCTGACCGGAAGTGACGCTCGAATCAAGATCGAACAAGACGGAATGAGTTGTCGATTGACGATCGCATCGGTGGTGGCGGCCGACGAAGGCCGTTACACCGTTTCGGCTGAAAATTCGCTCGGAAAAGTTCGAGCCAACACTGACGTAACCGTCGTGCGCAAAGGGTAAGATATTTTCGGCTTGGGTTGCATATTTGTTTATATGGATTATTCATTTAATTACTTCTGTATTTCGAAATCCTCGAAAAATAATAACTTCATGATACCACTTTCAGTTATGGTAATGTACACTCAGTTTTGGCAATACTTCTTCATAGCTAAATAGTTAAATAAGTTCAAATTGAAACCGATGTAGCTCTTTCAGCAAAACTACCGGCAAGGCGAAAGTACCGGCGAAGGACGCAGAGGGCAAAAAGGGCACCCGACCACCAGGTGCTCCTACCGGTGAACCGCAAGCGTCCAATGTTGGCGTCGAGAGTCTTCAGGTCGGTCAAAACTTTGGCTCGTTTTCATCGACTTTAGGGGGAGGCGAGTGAATCGCTATAATTTTCGCGCGAAATTCAAATATAAATTTGGCGGCAATTTAATGGCATTAAAATTTTGAATTTGAATTAAACCATTCCAGCTCCGCTACGGCAAGCCGACGGACGACGGCGGCTCACCGATTGAGGAATACCGCATCGAATGCCGCAAGCCCGACACCCAGCAATGGACCGAGATCGGCATTACCGAGTCTACCGACTTCCAAGTCCGCAAGCTGACGAAGAACACCGAGTACCTCTTCCGCGTCGCCGCCAGGAACAAGATCGACTGGGGAGCGTACAGCGAAATGACCG
>NIUQ01000059.1:0-87063 GCA_002796945.1 Plectus sambesii
TCCAAAATTTGCATAACTGATTATGCCTCTCGTGTCGTGCGTTCCGTTATCATAAATCGATAACGATGATAACGATGAACTTATGGCCTACCGTACCATCTACAATACATATTGTCCTCTTCGTTTGGAGACGTAATGCCTCTAAGCGATTTTGCTCTAATGGCACTGAAATTGTTCGATTTATTTTTTGCGGTTCCTGTCCCAATAAGCCGATTAATCGAGCGGAAATTAATGCCGAAATGTGCTAAGCTATCAAAACTAACGTTCCATACAAGTTAACTCGTTCAACTCTCGAAAAGAAAAAAACGCCAAACGAAATTGTAAAAAGTGCGATTTTCGAAGCGAAATTCCCTGCGAATGAGCGAGATACGTAAAAAACTAATGCTTCCATTCGAATCAGGGTGCTAAATTACCCCTGAGTCGGTTAATTTTAGGGCCTACAGACGGCTGCTTCCATGCGAACACATGCTGCGTCTTATTTCGTAGCCCACACTTTTTGCGGGCCATAATACTAAATAGCGTGCGCTACGCGCACGCAAAAAAGCAGCTTTTTGGTGGTCACGTGAAATTCAAAATTACGCCCCGGGGCGTAATTTCGCGAAATGACTGGAAACGTACTGACACTTAGTATTGTTGTAATGTTACCGTCAGCTACTGTTTTACTATAGCAAGATAACATGGAGCAGCGAAATTTGACCATATTTACGCTAATTCGCAATTAAATGCAGTATTGCTCGCGTATTTATTAATATAGCACTGGGGGAATTCCGAGAAAAAACTGCACAAACGGTACTATTTTGTGCTGTCGAGCGAACACTTTTAACTCTGAAATTACGCCCCGGGGTTAAATATCGAGAAGTCTTTCAAATTTACGCCCCCCGGGGCGTAAATTTGGGGGGGGGGCGTAATTTCGAGAAACTCCGGTACAACCGGCTATTTAAATTTAGACACTTTTTTACCGGCTTTTTACCGGCTGTTTTAAGTATGACCGGCTGTTTTGAGTACAACCGGCTGCTTTCAGCATTTCTATCGGCCGATTTAATTATTACCCAATTATAATGTTGCTAAAAATTGTTTTAGAACGGAATGAGTGACGAAGGACACGTCGCGTCTTTGTTGATTGAGATCGGATATATGCACGTAATAAGACTTACGAATTCTGCTACACGCTACGTTGTGACATGCGTAATCTTGCGATGCTATTAAATTTACGGTAGTCAATGGTTGTCGAGATACTAGTTTTGTTCACACCGCATTGTCACAACGTCGATCGGATGATACGCGTAGAGTGTGTTGCGCTGAGAGATTTATGGTAGTACGTACACAACGGTGATCGTACAACGTCTGCCGGGAACAGCGCATTGCGTTGCGCTGACAGATAGAACTCTTTGTGCAGAGAGCGATATCGCCCGGAGTGAAGAAGTAACATCGTTCAGATATCCTATACATTACTACTAAAAGACTTGCGGAAAGCCATGGGGCAAAGAGCAGCTTTGCGCTTCATCCAGTGCAGCTAAATTTAATATTACTACGATATAATGTTGCGCGCTGTGACGATTCGTGAATGTCGCGAAGTTCGCGATTCTTTTCTGCTTCAGAAGCATGCAATTCGATCTAGCCTGTCTAGACATGTTTTTACGTGCTGAATCATGTGTTGAGCAAGGCTGCTGCCTTGCAGCCAGCCTGTTCATTCGAAATATAAACCATGTAGCCAGTCGGCTGGGCTGCGGCCCAAACTTTCCTCTATATCAAAGTAAAAGTATTTTCTCTGAACTGCAATTCCTTGACACGGAGTAGTGGCAGCGCTCCGTTTCAACAGCGAATCAGAATCAAATATGACGTTTACATTAAGATGTGTGGATTGCAATACCCGTACGATAAAAGAGTACTAAGGCAAACAGTGCCTTCTCCACCAGGCATGTCACCCTACGCAAACGATTGATAATAGCATAAAATCATTCGCTCATAATATCCATTGCAAGAAGACCGAAATATCTCTTAGCTATGATGTGGTTTCGATCGTTGAGTCACTTTACTACGTCTCTCTCGCTGATCCTGTTAGCTCGCGGTAAACACTCTTGAGAAAGTTACGAAAGCCAGTTGTATTCAACCAGCTATGACTGTGAGTAATACTCTCCATTTCGTCGGTTACATGTCAGTCCGCTAGCATTCTGTCGACAATCAATGGACGTGCCGGTAAGTTTCAGACGTTTAATAGCAAATATTCTGCCAAAATGTACGTGGGGTGTTCTACGTACTTCTATTATTAACAGATGGTTTATTCAACAGGGAGCCAGCGTAACAGCGTTGTAGCATAGCAGCAAGTGAGTCACGTAAGCCGGCCTTGACGGCGCGTATCTGAACGTCTAGACACAACAATGGTTTTTACTATGATGCGTCATATGGTTCTTATGCCGACAGGTTCGACCGAGGGCCGAAACAAAACAGCCAAATCCCGTGTGCTATTTATAATTTTCAGCATTCAGCTTCTGTCAGTTATTCTAAGGTCGACAACGGATGACTTTAAAGCTCTTCTCAGAGAACAGGAGTGATCAAAACTTAATTCATAATCCTACTTCATTCAAAAATACGACGGAATGATTTTGGCTTCATGAGAGATAATCGAAAGCCTAAAAATTAAATTACATAAGATGCTAAGATTTCTGTAATTTCGTTTATTTTAACGAAAAATATTCCATTGCACTAAAAAACTGCACCAATGGAAAGCGTACAGAAACTGAGAATATATAATATAGCGCAAACGCAGCATGATACATGGGTGTTAGGATCTATTTTTTCAAAGGGTTTTCATTCCCAAAAGGAAAATACGAACGAAATGTTATTTTCAAAAGTTAATAGGGTTCTTTCACCTGGTAAAAATTAATGTAATGCTGTTTATTAGATAAAAATATTGACAATTATCTTGAAAATAAGCGAATAAACCTCGGCTACGAAAATTCCTGGCGTATACAGAGTGATAGAAAAGTCCGTTGACAAATATAAATTTAATTTTTGTGCGAACAATAGCAAAAAAAATAAAACCAATTGCCTAAACATAAGTCCAGAGTATCAAAAAGTCATAAAATGTTATTCGAAATGTTCGCCACATGTGCAGATGCTGGCAAAAACCCAATGCTGGTTCACATCGCTCGCGGCTCGCAGCCTCCTCTGAGGGATCTCCCTTCATTGCTCAAAGAGTTTGCGCTTAATCATTTTGGTCTTCTGGTGGAAGTTAGAGGAGATAATGCACTTTAAGACGCACACACGAACTAATTGAATGTATTCAGGTAGAGTCAGTTAGAGGGCCCTTCATCGCAGCAACCTTTTACTAAAAATGACAATATGCTGTTTCAATCATTTTTTGGATTTTTTGTTTCTCCGAAAGGATCCACATTTACATCTAATTTTGACCATCTTTACTGTATTGATTAGGATATCGAAGAGGAAAAAATTCTCCAACAGACTGCCAAATTACTCAAGCGCGAATTGATATAGTGAGGTGGAAAAATACTCAGAAAAGGCTGCGAACCGGGAGCCATTTTAACCATCACGGTTTTTTGCCAGCATTGCCACACGCGGCGTCCATTTCGAATAATATTTTGCGACTTCAGCTTTGGTACTCTGAAGAATATATGGGCTACTTGATTTGTTTTGATTTGCTTTTATTCGCACAAAAAATAAATTTATGTTTGTCTACGAATTTTTCTGTCATCCTGTATTTATCCACACCTCTAAAACCAGAACTTATACCTGATGCAGAAACAACTCCATGTGAGCCTATTTGGCATGTTTTAGGGTTTTTGTTATTGGCTTACGGCGTTCACTTTCATCGTCATTGTCATCGCCATCGGCATCGTCATCTTCTTATATCGTCGATATCGTAAAAGAAGCTCATCGGAAGATGCGAATGTAACCTATTCGCCGTCGGCGGGAGGCACCGTCCAGATTTCTCTAATTCCGTCGCAGTTTGATAATACTACAGTTGGTCTTTTGCAGGACCAAAAACAGTGACCAGTCACTGACATCGGCACAATGCAGTAAATCTATTTCCTACAGTTCAGTTTTATGTATGTGCATTATCAAAGTCATATAATGCTGTCTGTTCTTTTATTTTATTTATTTATTTTCAGTTAACAAAAAATAGAGTTCTTATGATCAAGCTTACGATTAATTTGTACCAGTAAATCCGTCAATCGCTGTGTGTGTGAAGCAATTGAAATACTTTCGAGCTGTGGCTCTACGATAGATGCAAATACATATTCAAATTTTTTAAAACATACGTCGATCCATTGAAGGCATTATAGTAATGTCTGTGAACTCTGTTGTAATTTAGCTGGCTCTGTTATTTTATCTGCGGACCTTAATAGGATAAGTCACGGGAAGTGGAGACCGACTCACCGTTTACTAAAAACTGCGTCAGTGGGGTTAGATGCAACTTCTCTTTGGCTTAGCATTTATACAAGATGTTTTATCAGTCAGTTTTTAAATTTGTTTCGAATAATTTTTTTCTAAGTGCACTGATCAAGCGAAAACTTGGTCGCCTATTAGTTCAGCCTTTGTTGTTTTGTGAAAAAAGTCTGAAGTTTAATCAAATATCGATAGAGCTGTGAACAGCAGTGAAGAAACGTTAACATTTTGCTGCAATTTATTTGCAAGTTACAGTAATTATGATATAACTAGCAGACCCGTGGTAAATTTCCACGGGTTGTTCCATAAAATTCGAAAACACGACAATTTACACACGCGCGCAGTAATTTCACGTCTGTTGTTTACGCCGATCATGTGTGTCGCTTGCAATTTTAATTGGTCGATCTGTGGCTCTGTCTAGCCCCCTCGCGCGCTCCAAAGTCGAACTTTCTTGTTTACCACCTTTAACCGTTGAACGGTACGAAATTAAATAGTTGCTGACGTTCGCCGGGAGAGGGCGCTCGGATCGGTTAGGGCCGGGCAGATTCTGACGCTTGCCGCGAAGAGGCCCCAGCCCCTACTTAGAACAGGCAGATTTCAAGGCTTGCCGTGATGGGACCCTTGCCTTTACTAAGAACGGGCATATTCCGACTCTTGCCTCGAAGGGGCCCTGATCCGTACTAAGAACGGGCAGATTCCGACGCTTGCCTCGATGGAGCCTCAGCAGGGTTGCCATTTATACTTATTTTTAAGAGTTTTTCTTAAATTTAGGTGCCTTGTCTTAATTCTTATAAGACACAAAAAAATTAAGACAAAAAAGGAGCGGGCAAACGTTTAAATTTTTGCCATTCGCTGAAACGTTACGATTGCCCTTTCATCTTTTTGTATTTCTGGGAAAGCATATGATACTACTAAAGCCTATTCTTCTTTTTCATAAAGAAAAAGAAATTTCGAAAAAGTCGCAAAAGCGATTTGATGTCTGTCTTAAACTTTGTCTTAAATTGGAAGCGTTTGTCTTAAAAAATTTGTCTTAAAAAGCGATTTTCGACCTGGCAACCCTGAGCCTCAGCCCGTTCAAAGAAAGGGCAGTTTCCGACGCTCGCCGCGAGGGGCGCTTCGACCGAGTTCGGACCAATCAGAACGCTGGCACACACAGACAGACGGACAAGAGTAATTATATATAGAGATAATTACAAATCGTTCGACTCGATTGAGCACAATGCCATCTGGGAGGCGCTCAAAACTCGGCGTACACAATACGGTTATTGCTACCCTACAAAGTATCTACAGCACGGCTCGATCGACGTTCCACTTCGCCTCAACCACCACTGAAGTCGAGATCCAACGCGGAGTAAGACAAGGCGACACACTTTCCCCCAAACTCTTTACGGCATGCTTACAAGGCGTCTTCGATCGTCTGGAGTGGAGCGCAAGGGGAATACGGGTGGACGGTCGTCTCCTCTCCCACCTTATGTTCGCCGACGATATCGCCATCCTATCGCACGATTTTGACGAACTTCGCGAGATGATTGAGGAGCTGGCACAAGAGAGCAAAAAAGTGAGGCTGAGAGTGAACGCCACAAAAACGAAATGGATGACCAACTGCGCTACAGATGAAAAGCAATATGTCGAAGTACAAGGCGTCCAGATCGAGAAGGTCGACCGATTCATCTACCTAGGTCAACTACTAACCTTCCCTCGCGATCATGGATTAGAGATCGGCCGCCGAATTCGCGCTGGCCATGCCAAGTTCAACACCTACAAGACCTTTCTAACATCACACGCAGTGCCCATGAAGTTGAAACGGTGGTTATTCCATCAATGCATCCTGCCAGCCATGTTATATGGATGCGAGACGTGGGCAACAACCGAAGCCGCCGAGATGCGACTAGCAGTGGCACAAAGGCGCTTCGAACGACACATGGTTAGTACGAGATTGATCGACGGCCGAAGTAACACGTGGCTCCGGGGCACAACAAGAGTCAAAGATGTGGTCGAATGCGCACGACGTCGCAAATGGAACTGGACAAGCAAGGTATCAAGAATGACCGCGGACCGGTGGCCAAAACAACTCGTAGAATGGCGCCCTTTCAACTACACGCGCCCGCGAGGACGACCGAGACGGCGATGGCGAGACGAGCTTAGAACGTACGGCGGTGGCGAAACCTGGATAAGAACGGCAGCGCGACCAGAGGAGTGGCAGTTACATGTGGAAGACTACATTCGAAAGAATTGATATAGTTGTGTAAAATAAATAAATAAAATTACAAATACGATCATGATAGTAGAGCATGGGAATCATCTTCTTTTCGATTCTCATACCATTTTTCTGTCATATTCTTTGAAGCAGGACTCAGGAAAATGGATTGTTGATATGATTGCTACAATTTTCCCTGCCATGCTCACGAATCTGTTCAGCAATCTAGAGGAACGATTGTCACTTTGTGTTGAGCAAAATGGTGCCCATTTTGTTCAATTGTTGTGATAAAGGTTGCTAGTCGGTGCAAATTTATTCTAGAGTTAAAAAACCGGTATTCCTTTCCAGATCATAAAGATGCTTGCATAATTACAGTAACTCGCTAGCAAACTGCATTCCAATTTGATCGTTTGCACATGCTACTCATAACTCGATCAATATTTGATCAAACTTCACATTTTTTCCCAAAAAATTGCAACAACTGAACTATAAATCTGGAAAGTTTCAGTTCGATCGGTGCACTTAGAGAAAAATAATTCAAAAACAAAGTTAGATGATGACTTATGGAACACCCTGTATAAGATGATAGCCCATATGTACCGGAAAATTATTATCTTGTGTATTCGTCTTGTGTACTCGAATAAACGTTGGTTAAGAGCCGTCTCATGAAAGGACCAAAACCGTAAAGCATCACAACAGCTCTGTTGCCCGAAAAATTGCTCTTAAATCCGGGGTGTTCTTATATGCGCGGTCAGCCATTTTGTGCAACATTTTATGCCAGAAACACGTCGGATACCTTACTAAAGGCTAGAACATAATGTTATCTAAACAAAATTTCGTTTTGAGAGCAGTTCGGACATTTATATCACGATAAGTAATCATTAATCACGGGTTGAACGAGTTTACGGTGAAACCTCTTACTGCGAGAGTCAGAATAAAGTTAAACTATGGGCGAGTATTGACCCGTACGTTAGTTTTCCCGATTTTGTTTCTTTGGCCCCTTTTTTGGTCATAACCCACCCCTAAGAACAAGCACACTCGACAACTCCCTTTAGGATACTCCATATTGAGCATGCAAGCTCAAGTGGTAGAGCCGCCCCTATGTTAACGAAAGGTTAAGAGTCCGATTCCCACGTCTCCTATGAATCTTCTACAGGGAATTCGAACATCACAACATTCGAACCCGCGACCGTTTGCTATTAAAGTGCCGTTTGTTACCTCCTGAGCTGGCAGATCCTTGGTCACTTTATGGAGTGCTTGCTCTTATATCCTAGTCTTGGCCACAAAATCCGCCATAAAATTGTTCTTAAATCTGGGTTTTACTGTAATTTAATCTAGAGATATTGCGGTTTTGTTTCAAAAGAGAAATATTAAATTTGGCCAGCGCATTGTCGCGATATGGCTCATAAAAGACAAGCACTCGTTTTAAAGCGACTTCTCCGCGACGCGTGACAGTAAATTCATGGGTGAGGTCGGCAAGAATAGATTTCTGATAATTTTTGCTTTAAACCGACGAAACAAAACAAAATCACATTTTTATTGCTTTGTATCAAAAATTATCAAAATTTCGTCTTCCAACCTCACCCATGAATTTACTGACACACGTCGAAGACAAGTCGCTTTAAAATGAGTGCTTGTCTTTTATGAGCCATACCGCGACTATAAGCTGGCCAATTTTAATATTTCTCTTTAGAAACAAAACCGCAATATCTGTAGATTAAATTATGTCAATTTTCAGCTCACTTAGTTTAGATGGAGCCAAGCTATTCTAAAAATCGTAACATGGCTTTATTGATACCCTTTATTATTGTGAAAAACCGGTATTAGGTCATACAATAAGTTTCAAAGTTCGCATGCAAGGAATGATGTGTCACCTCGAATGGCACGCCATTTTGTTGTCACATATTTCAATGTTAATGCCTGTGATTTTTATTTCATTTTGTCAAACAGTCATTTTTCTATGACTTTTTGAAAAAAAATTAGTAGTAGATTTTAAAAAATGAATGAATTTGAATCTCAAACAGATTTGGACCAATTTTATTATGAAACGCTGGACATGAAGATGGCAAAAGAAATCCATGCCCCTATAACAATTCATTTAGGGAACACTAAAGTCTCCGAATTAACGATTGAATATCAGGTCCAGGAATTTATGCTCGGACGGGACTCATTCAAAGATGGCCATCGCTACTACCGTAACCATCGAGACAAACATCGGTGCCATTCGTGAACTGTTGAGAGCTAATCCGAGAACGACATTCGATGAATTGGAGGTGAGGTCCGACCTCAGTCGCGACACACTTCAGAAACTGTTGCACGAAAAGCTCAGCGTCCAGAAGAAGTTCTGTCCTTTTGTCCCTCATCGACTGACTGCTGAGCAAAAGCAAACCCGTTTGGACATGAGCCGCCAGAATCTCTAGATGTGGAAGAATGAAGGACACAAGTTGATCAACAGAATCACTACAGGGGGCGAGACTTATGCCCACTCTTAGAGCGCCCCCTCATGCTCACAGTCAAAGCTGTGGGTCTTTGATGATGAGTCATCTCCACAAGTCGTGAAAAGAGAACAAACTGTTGGAAAAGAAATTTATGCCGTATTCTCCAACACATCAAGTTTGGTCAAAGCCGTCAAACTGGAAGGACAGAGCGGTGTCACTACTTTGTGATACACCACTCAATATCTCCCTCGCGTCTTCAAGGACGGCTCCAGGAGAGATCTACTTTTGCACCACATAAATGCACCGTCTCATACAGTGGCCCTTACTCTTCAATATTTGACGAAAAAAAGATGAAGACTATGCCGCACCCTCCCTATTGATTTAATATCGCGCTGTGTGATTTCTAGCTTTTCATTTTTCTCAAGAGTAACTATCGCAATTGTCCCTTGGACTCAGAGGAAGAGAAAGATTCGGCCGGTTGGAGGATTTTGAGTCTATTAAGAAAGAGTGCTGACGCGAGCCTTCGACATGTGGAGGGATCGAATGGAATGGTACATTGACGCCAACTGAGTTTACTTTGACTGAATATTATCGTATTTCATTCGAGCGTGTTAAAATAAACTTGAGCTTTAAGACTTATTGTATGACCTAATATCACGCGCTTTCGCAACATATCGATCGCGTAATAGCACGAGACTCATGTGGTACGGTATACAGGAGCCTGGCACCAGTTTATGTTTCACATTTAAAAAATCGCCGGATGTCGTTAAGAATGCTGTGCCTTTTATTAGACATACCTATCAGTTTATTCTGCGCGTTTGCATTTCCTTGTTCTGCTGATTTTCTGTACCATTTAACAGCTTCTTCATCTGACTGAAGCACGCCTTTACCATTCATATATATTACTCCTAGGTTATACTGCGCGTTTGCATTTCCTTGTTCAGCTGATTTTCGGTACCATTTAACAGCTTCTTCATGTGACTGAGGCACGCCTTTCCCCTTCTCATACAAAAATCCTAGGGCACACTGCGCATCAGCACTTTCTTGTTCTGCTGATTTTCGGTACCATTTAACAGCTTCTTCATGTGACTGAGGCACGCCTTTGCCATTCTCATACATAACTCCGAGGTTACATTGTGCAGCCACATTTCCTTGTTCAGCTGACTTTCGGTAGCATTTGACAGCTTCTTCATCTGATTGAGGTACACCTTGCCCATTATTATATAAATAACCCAGATTTAATAGCGCACGCGCATTTCCTTGTTCTGCTGATTTTTTATACCATTTAATAGCTTTTTCATGTGACTGAGACACGCCTTTGCCATTCTCATACATATATCCCAGGTTACATTGCGCACGTGTATGACCTTGTGCTGCTGATTTTCTGAACCACTTCAGAGCTTCTTCATATGATTGAGGCACACCTTGCCCAGTATCATACATGATTGCGAGATTAAATTGCGCAATAGCATGTCCTTGTTCCGCTGATTTTCTGTACCATCTGACAGCTTCTTCGTTTGACTGAATAGTAATGATCCCTGATTCATGCATTAGTCCTAGGCTTAATTGTGCAAAGACGTCGCCTTTTTCAGCTGCATCATGAAACAACTTATTAGCTTCTTCTGATGATTTGGGAATGCTCAGTTGTTTGTTGCTGGTCTGGTCAATGACATCATCTTGCGAGTGTACTGCTGATATGTAACTGTATTCATGTTGTGAAAAACTGCTTGAATACACTTCCATGTAAACTTTTTTATATTTTGAATACAAAGTTTTCTTTAGCTCACTGATTTCTATTTTGCTGGTATAGATCATGTTAAGAAATGTTTGTAATTTAGCTGGTATTATCCCATAATCTTTGTTTGCTGCTGTCAAAAACACATAATGTATAAAAATGTGTGGTGGCTCTTCATCGGAAAAGAAGAAAGTAAGTGCCATAATAAATTCTTGAACAGTTCTATGCACAAATGAAAACTGAGTTTTTGTGTGATATGATTCGTCCATAGTTTCTTCTTTACGCAATAATCCAACTTGTACAATTTCGTTTAACTGAAATTTTGTCAAATCTGTGTCTGTAAACGTTGACTTAAATATATCTTGCATGGCCATCATTCCAAGCATGTGCAGTTGAGGAAAATGTTGATAATTGTTTTGAATTACACGCAGCTTGTCATTTTCATTGTATTCAAAGCCTAATAGTCTGGGAACATCAAGATTGGGATCACGTTTCTGATATCTATCTATCATCCACCAAATAATGTTCAAATAGAGCTCAACTTCAGTACCATCAGCTATTTTCTTGTATACAAGGCAGATGAAGATCATCATTAACGGTGTTTCCGAAAGCCTTTTTAATTTCGCGTTTTTGTTTAAGAGAGCTGTAACAATTGCTGTGTTTGCTGATGATTCTGTATCATTGAAATGTTTTGATATATACTCCTGCCTTTGTGATTCGGCCGTAAATCCCATAATATCAGCGAAAATAAAGCGTCCTTTGTTGCGAAGCCTTGATAAATATCCTTTTCGTGAAGTTATAAGAACATGGAATTGTAATGGTTTGCTTATTGAGCTATTGAAGTAATCGCTTAGTTCTTGGCACTGTTTCTCCAAAATGGATTCATCATATCCATCTAGAAGCACTAAAATCTTGTGCTCTTTGCAACATTTTGCATCATTTATTAAATGGTGAAATATATCATACTCCTCCTTATCGAGATGGCCTTTCATGTAATGGGCTATCAACTCTTGAATGTCTTTGAATTCATATTCGCGTACTTTACGAAATTCTATATATATAACAAAATCAAAGTCAGTCAATCGTGACTGCGACCATTCATATGCAAGTCGATGCATAAGTGAAGATTTTCCTACACCTGGATCTCCTTCAATAATCAACATATCCGCTTTGGCAAATGCCTTTTTGAGCAAATCGGCGAAATCTTCTGTCACTGATGACTCATTTTCCAGTTTGAGCGTTAAATTAACCCATTTATCTTCAACATCAAAGAAAAATGGCGCTGAGAATTGGATTACACTCCGATAGCTTTTTGAATATATTCTTCGCAATGCACTCTGAATGCTGAAAATCATTGCAATATATCATTGTATTAACAAATGCAGTGACGTTAGTTTTCCTAATAAATCAGCGGGGGAGTTGTTTTATTATCCCTCTTTGAGGTTAACTGCCTATCAGAGAGCTGCTGAAGGACGACTGTGGGTGGCATGTATCGTGTGAGAGGGAGGTCCTATCACTGCTTAGCTACCCCTCCCTTCAGAATTATCTCTGCTGGTGACATTGTTTTATAGTAACTATATTACCTCCAATAAATACCCTTCTTAAACTTTGCTTGAAATAATAATCGCTTAGAGCTTTCAATGGAAGAAATGCGGTATATGCGATTTGTAATATGAAACATTCTAAACTTCAAGCGGGTTATGCGACTTCTTTTACATGTATTCCATTCTACGGAAAGGTTAATTCTTTAAAATATATAATTAAAACGGTTTATATCACAACTTATGCCATACATACTGCTGAATTCGAAAGGGAGAACTAGAAACCCGCTACAAAAATTTCATAATTTCTCTAAATAATATTATTGAGTTTTGCATTCCAACCGCCAGAGAATTTGGGAATCCCCTATTCACCGTTTCCTTCGGCCAGTTTCTAATAAAATTTTACTGATAGAGTATTTGAACCTTCTTCAAATATTCGAATACGATAGCTTCTAAAACAGATTAATGGGGCATAACTTGTAATATTTTTCATATGCGATAATATTAAGAACACCTATCAGGAACCTTCAAAGTAACATCATTATGCTGGAGGGTGGAAGGATATTGAAAATATCATAATGAAATCAAGTTTTCAGGGATGACTGATAATACTATCTGTGTTTGATGCTCTACAAAGACTACATTTTTTCACATTCAATATATTTTTAATTTTCGTAAGCATCGTGCAGTTGGATATATTCATATTTCAGAATACTAAAGGATTCAGGCGGAGTATCTATGACATCAGTGTTACGCTTAAATCAACCTATTGCACCTTTTTGAAAGAGTAAATGATACTCATTCAGTTTATCAACCGTTGTCAAAAAGAACATGTTAATAAAGTGCATATTAAATTTTGTCAGACTGCGACGAGTTCCTCGCAACTGGTGCATTTTTAACTGCTGTCATTTTTCTCTCATAAAGAATCTTGTGTATTTTAAGGGTGTTAATAGCATATTAAAGGTTCATTTGATCTCAGCGTTAAAACTCATTTGGCTCGCACGCTCGTAATGATCAGGCGGTTAACTGAAGTACTAAAATTTCTACAGATTTTATCCCAGTTGTCTGCTAATTACCCAATCAAGCAGCGGAAAAGAGCTAAAATGTTTCATTGACAGCATAGAGCAAGCGTGTTCTAAAATACTTCAAACATGAAGATATGCGTTTTTTCTTGCAGTTAATGTGTCCTTTTGGACAGTTTGTCTAAAAACGTGTGACAAAATAATAAAAGTATTGAAAATGCCATTAGCATTATGGAAGAGAAATATTGCATTTTTTTAACTTTAATGAATGCAAAACTTACGTTTCTAACATTTTATCCAATTCTCCGGGAGTTGGCGGAGGAGGAGGTGGCAATGGTTGGCTGAAAATCATTATCATTAATTATATCTTTATATTCAAAATTCCGAATTTAATTTTTTGGAAGCGGCCTCAAAATACTTAAACGAGCATGCAAGTAATAAAAATTATTACAGTCTATTGTGACATGGGTTTCTGTACGTTTTTATTTTCTAACATTAATATTGAACGAGGATCGCGCTCCTGTAAGGAGCTGAGCGATTTTTAAATCAATTTTTAAAGGAAAGTTTTGCTAGTGAGAGCCCCACGGTCACAAGCGATTATGTAATTCGTGGAATAATAAAGAGCATTTTCTGGCACAACTGGATCATCCAAAAATTATTTAAATTTTACATGTGCATGTTCGTTGCATTTTAATTCTTTTTATAAGCAATAAACTTTATGCCGTAGAAATTCAGGTACCGTAAATCCTCTAATAGACGCCCTGGACGTCTATTTTTTCAATCACATCGTGAGGGGGGCGTCTCTTAGAGGGTGGGCGTTTATTGGAGGGTGGGCGACTATTATTTCAATCGATGTTTGAATGAAACACTCGTTGGAGAGAGGGGTATTTCTTTGCTTCAATCGTCACTCCAACTTATAACATCACTCATAAATTTCAAGATTGAGCGTTATCTGGTCGTATTTGACTTGGTATTGCATTATTGACCAACACTGCACAAGCATTTAATGTTTTAATCACTCTGAAGGAGGGCGATTATTGGGGGGTGGGCGTTTATTAGAGGGTGGGCGTCTATTTTTTCAATCAAGGCTTGAGGGGGGGGCGTCTATTAGAGGGGGGCGTCTATTAGAGGATTTACGGTATGTCTTGATTGATAACATGATAACTCGCGACACGAAAATTCGCGATATGATATTTTTGCGACAATTCGCGACATAACGTGAAATCAATGCGACAATTCGCGACATACGTAATGTCGCGAATTGTCGTGTCGCGAATTTCCGCAAAATTATCATATCGCGAATTTTCATGTCGCGAGTTGTCCGTTCCCCTCTTGATTCAGTAGCTCACAATCAGCGAAACCTTTATTCAGAGATAATTCTGCATATTAACTAGTAATGTGCATATATTTTGTAATCATTATTGTTTCCTTTTGCTGTATGAGTTGATCGTTCCATGAAAAAATTCAAGTCGACAGTTTCATCTTATATCTCAAGTAGTCCTTTTCTATTACAAGACAAAAATAATTTAGCGACTACACTCAACAAAATAACTAGCTGTATAAAAGTTATTGGGTTATTGTTTTGTTAGAGTACAACTGTGGTATTAAATAATTTATATGGAAATACACAAGCTTTTTATTATCGAGTAGCCGGAAAACATACATAATGGGTAAAAAATTTAATTTACTTAGGGTAGTGATAATGGGTATCTCCTTGGTTGACGGTTCCGTAGTTTGGACCGGCCAACTGCTTGCCCTGGTTATTCCGATTGTCAAAGGTATTGCTAAAAAATTTATTCAAAATTATTCTGTCGTTTTCAGCCAATAAATTATAATTTTTTAAATTCAGTAAAATTATGATTATTGGTAATGACACTAGTTTTAAAAGAAAAAATGATGACACGATATGAAATTGATTCTTATGTATTTTTGCATGCCAAGATTAACATTGCAAGTTAATTGTAGTATTGTAGGAACCTTACTTCAAATACTTGCGGTGAGAAACGAATATCTTTTTAAAGGTAAAATTGTAAGTAGTTCATTATTATGACTAGATTATTTCACAGGAAATTATTTTAATGCCTGAAATATTTAGCAAGAAAGATATGTGATAATTACTGTTGTCCTGCACCAGTGCCAGAGTTGGTTATCGAATGGTTGTCGCTATGCGTATTGCCGGAAATATTGCCGCCAGCCTGGTAGACACCATGAACTCCGCCTTGACCTCCGTCATTACCACCGATTGTAACATTTCTGAAAAAAATTGGGAAATTTGCATACCTTTAGAGCATTTTACAATCGGTCGTAAAAGGTGCAGTTATTACATATGACAGCAAAAAGTTGCAAACAACGTTTAAGATATCTTTGGAAGAAATGTTCGAAAAATACCGCATTTTCTCCTTAGATCTATTAGAATTTTTCAGCAGCTCGTGGATGAGAGATTTACCAAATTACGGAATTTATTTGAGTACAGCGTCTGTTTCTTTCAACGACAACTGAGTGCACCTCTATTAGCTGAAATGCAGCATAACAGGCTATTCGTGGCACTTTTGGTTAGACTGTGTAGAAAACCGTACGAGATCTTCTAAAAAAGAAGCATACAACCTTTCAGTCCCATTTAGGTACTTTCTTGACTATTTTCGGTAGTACATATTGAGTTCCAGTTGTAAATTAAAATAACTATCCCAATAGTATCAGGCATGTAGTGGAAAAATTTATGTCGTTAAGGTTTAATTTAAATACAGCAGAAATTAGCCGGTTAATATTGGAAGATTCTCAGTTGATTTTTCATGATATTCGTTTCGTGTTTTTCAAGCACTACAGGTTCAGTTTTCAGTTTCAGATTTCATTGAATTTATATTTTTGCTTATCAAGCACGTTACAGTATGCTGAATAAATTTGCAGAGAGTTTTTACTAAAAGAAGTGAATCCTCTGCCAGCAAGTTAGCTATCATAAACCCTAATCATGTTGAACGAATATTTTGTCAAAGTATTGCTCTAACAAGAATACAATACGTTCGTAGCATTTTCGCCTGACTTCATACACGCATATGCAAAGTGTAGAAAATATAAAGGTTTAATGAGAATTGAATGAAGAAATTATTTAAAACCGACTATTCATTGATTCATGTGAAATATTCTATAGATCTAAAATCCCATATTTTTCAAAAACGCAAGCAAACTAACAAGTCACGAGCAAAAATCATAACTTAAAGCATGTAAATTGAAACGCACGCAGATGATGATACATGTGCACTTGTTGATGCAGCCAACGTTGATTTTTCAATACGAATCTGCTGATCAGGTGGTAATTCAGCTTAAATTTTATAGAAAATATTTAGTTTGAAAGTATGATAAAAATTACTTACAATTAAGGATTTCTATCAACCATATTTGATTGGAGGCAATAATTGCGTCGGTGAAACGATCGAAAGCTTTGTCGCATCTTGTGGTCAATATTTTCAAAAATTCTCTAGCTTTGGCGTCATCTGTCGCGTGATGTCCTTCCTATAAAAGTTAAACAGTTTTGTGTGCAAAAACCGGGATACCAGAAATTTAACAACATCTATCTTAAAAACTTCATTACTTACTTTTATTTGGATAATATTGTCTGATGTAAGCCCGTTGTCTCCATTTTGATTTTGAAATCCAAGGTGATCAATTAGCTCGTCGAGGCACCCGCTGCTGGCGATCGCTTCAATAAGTCGTGGTCGACATTCTTCGATCAATTCGCGATGCTCTTTCTTCATATTATATTAAGTCAGATAATGGAGCAAGTACTGTCTTTACAGATACTTGAGCACTCTAAGTTGTAATTCGTTTATGTTTCTTAACGTTAGAGATGAGCTCAATTTGTTGGTCAGTTAGCCGAGCTTTCTCGTCAGCAAGAAGAAAAGTCTCCCAAAATCAAGTTGCTCAGTTCTTCTGCAATAATCACGGCACAAATAGCTGTCCCTTCGTATAAAGCGAACTGTCCTTAATCGTCATCAATCCGTTGTAAATATCACGCGCGGTTTTAACTAAGCTGTCAAAGATCAATTACTGACTCAAGCTGTCAATGATAATTTTGTTAGATTATTTACTTATTTAGCATGAGGCTAACAGTGATCGAATTCTTTGCGACGGTAAGCATTGGATTGGAAGCATATGCTGAAATACATTGAACTAATATCATATGACTAAGATTCGTTATTGCTGAGGGCGTCCTGCGAGTTGACAACATTTAATTTACTCCAATCCCCAACCCGCGAAAACGCCCCTTGAATACAGAAGTGTCCATCGAGACATATAAAGTAACCAAACTATTGAAGTAAACAATAGTCACATCAAGGAAATTTTTTATGCTTCTCTCTTTCTAAGTGAACTGGAAACTAAACACTTTGAAACGAGAGCATATTTTTTACCAAGGCTTTTTAACAATCAGTTGCGATTCAACTCTAAAGAAGTTTTGTTTTACTACAAAATTGTTGTACGATCAAGTTTAATCTTACGGTGGAAATCTCTTGAAACACTGGTTCTTTCTACCGCACGGTCGTCTAACTGCGTACATTCATCATCATATCCATTAACGAGCGCCAGGCCGCTCCTTCTTCAAGCATTCAACTGGTTTTACAGATCTTGTCGCTCTTTGTCCTTCGCCGCCGCCACATTACTTTAATGCACATCTCCCGTTCAGTCCTGTGTAATGTCCAAGTATTTTTAGTAGCTTGACAAGACAAAAACGCTGGCATAATTACAACCGTTATTCTCATCCAGCTTTCGCAAAGTACTTAGCTATGGGGTATTTTATCTGCATAATCTTATTAATACAGCAGTATATAGATATATTAATAACGAAACAATACCAATGCAAAAACTAACTCCGCATCATTCACGGTGCAGAAATATAGTGTTGATATCAAATAGCAAATGTTTATTCATTAACCTGCAACTGCATGAGTCCTGTAATTAATCAGTATTTTACGTTAAATATGTTTTCCTTTCACATATTGCTGATTACTGATACATATAATGCAGGTTTCATGTCGTTTTCTTTAGTTGAAGTCGTACTCAGCGCTATTGTTAAGTATTTATAGTTGTTTGAATTATTTATCGAATGGAAGGCATTAGCTACAACTGATTTGCACAATGCACACCAAGAAAAGAATAGTATTGCTAGCAATATTTCTTACTTAAGAAATGGGCCCCGATTAGTGTAAAAACTATTAAGCAGTTTCGTTAGACTGACGGGTTTACTAAAAAGTGGTTGTCTGGTTGAAAGGTCGCCGCCAGGACGCCAACTACGGTCGAAAAGATCAGAGCACCGCTTTGACGCAATCGAGGTCGATTTCTGAGAATAATGGGTGCTGATCCTCGTTGAAGTAAAAGTTTAATTTCCCAAGTTGCTGTGAGAAAGATTAAATAAAACCCTTTTTAGGTCATGAAAAATAAAGAAGCTCACCGATAAAATGATCTACTTGAATTTGATCTGCTTGTCGTTAAAACTGCACCAGTAACGCTCGAAAATGCGAGATTGTGCATTCACGTAAAATATACGTAAAATGAGTTCTTGTGATTGAGTTTATATGATTAAATAACGAAAACCTAAGTTGAAAAGAGATTTTTAAAAGCCCGAAAGCCGCACTAAATTTCGTTACGTATTACCGAAATCATTTGGTATCAAACCTACGACCATATATCCGGGCCGCCCGAAAAAAACATGCTAATAAAGTTTTCATATCTCTGCTTAAACTAAACAGAATTAAATGAAAAGTGGAATACATAAACAGTAACAGTACTAGTATTTTGTGTAAACTTTCAGCTTGATTGATAAGTTATTGTAAAGTTATGCAAATGCAACTGTGACATGTAAAACACGCTATAATTGGCCAGCGGTCTTAAACTTTTAATCGTCACACTATATGTTAGAAATCTCAGTGTTTGCCGTTGTTGAGTGCGCTGCGATAAGCACTCGAATTTGCAGCGATGCACTCATAGAGTAACGCATATTCATTAGCGCTTAGTAAACGGCCAGCCAATATTTTCGCTTCTTGCCTCTCATTCTATGATCTGAGTCTGATTTTATAAAATGTGTTTGTTCAAGTTGTTATGTGTCGCGACTGAATAAAATCAATATTTCATAAACTGTATTCAAATAGTGTACACAAAAATGACAGAGTATCATCAGATGGAAGCAATAACCTCAAATAAAACATTCAAGTGCATATCTATTACAGTGGAATTCACTTATACCGGTATTTGAGGGACCGATCAAAATTACCGGTATAAGCGAAATACCGGTATAACCGAAACCGTTATAAGTGAATTCCACTGTATATTGCTTGTGAACAATGAGCGGGTCGATTGGTGTAGTGGTCTAAACCAGCACTCATCAGTCTCGAGGACGCGGGTTCAATTCTCGCTGAGGACGCCCCCTGACCCAACCAAGGTGCTCATCCCTCCGTGGGTCGGGAAATTGGTAGCAGCTTTGCTGCGGAAAGTTTCCACTCCAACATCGCGGTGTCAGGCATGCGACGGCCGACCGCATTATCTACTGTCGCATCCAAAGCGGGCCCTCTCTCACACTGTTGACGGAGGACTCCAAAAGCGTACCCTACGATTGTGGGACAAAAACGCTCAGGAAGTTTTTTTTTATTGCTTTTGAACAATGAGAATCATTTTGATGTCATACTACTTTCACCATTGAAGAAACTGCTGATGTTCATTATTTTCATAGAAAAAGTCTGAAGTTGAGAATCTACTCATTATCAACTTAGTTGCGGGTATGAGCATTTTGACTAAATTACATGTTTTCTCATTCATTTTACCCTTTCTAGGTAATAGCTCTAATCATTCTTTTAAAGCTATTTCAACTGCATTCAAAAGCGTAAATATATGTAGCAACGATCGTTCAAAATAGTTTTTGGTAGGCTTGTATCATCCTTGTGCTGCTTACTCTTCTATGACTATGCTAAAGAACGAAAACAGCTTCAATCATATGGAGAAGTAATTTGAAGGACGTTAGTCAAAACTATGTTCCATAGAGGAGGCTTCAAAAGAATTTTTGTTTATTTTACATGATTTATTCGGATTATTTTACCATCATATTAAGCACTGGAAATGAAAGGCAATATAATCTTTTGGCTAAATTATTTATCAGCTTCATTACTTTTCTAGTTGTCACTCCTTACATTGACGTTCTTTGACAGCTGCTAACACTGAGTAAACCATCGCGTTCGAGTGGAATAAGAGGGTAACCAGAGATTAGTGTAAATAATGGGGTATCTTAGGGCATGCGGTTTTTTAATTGTACTATCGCACACCAGGGCCCTATTTCACGAAAGCTCACAATCGGAAATCTGTGATAAGTCGGCTGAGTCTCATACTATTGATACCAGGTGATATACGGCTGATGTGCGCTACTCAGCCAAATTATCACAGATTTCCTATTCTGAGCTTTCGTGAAATAGGGCCCAGGTTAAAATCTCAGAGAAATTTGTATGCTTTTCAAAACAGTTACGGAACGCAAAAACGCCATAACAAAAATTTTCATGTGATAAAATGCAAAAACAGGTTTTCCCCCATAATCTGCTGTACCGGTTTTTATCGCACACTTTTTGCGCTCTGATGTCTGCACTTTTTTATGGTATGAAAAAGCAAGGCCGTGAGTTGGCAGACAAAGACGGCAGTCGACCACTCAAAAAACGTCTGAATGATCAGTGTTGCTCTTTGTCATCAATAACAATATCTCACACAGTAAAGCTGTATACGCAGAGTAAAAATGCAACTGATGCATTGCGATAGAATCGACAGTGACGTTGGAAAAGCCATAATATGACGTTAATTAATTGTCTGTCTATTAGCTCGGTTAAAATTGCTTTTTAAATGTAATAATTGGTCCAGAGTAGGTCCAGAGTAAGTGTATCAATAAGAATGAGTTACAAGTGTACAGGATCCGTCCCGACTCTAAGATGGATTTGAAAATGCTACTGTACCTTAACCACGCAAAACGAATTTGCTGATATTTTGCAGATACCATATTTACGGAAATAGTGATACTGTACTACTATTGTTTCAATCCTTTGCTACCCTGTACCACTATTTCAGCGTGTACCACTATTATTTCAACCCCTCTCTCGACAGTGTACCACTATTTGTTCAACCTCCTGCACAACATGTTTTCGTCCCTAAGACTCAGAAAATGGTATTTGTATGAACGAAACAGCATCAAGCTAAAAAACTTCAAAACACAGCTGCAAATAGACCACTAAATCGTAACCACTGATGTCACTGATATCTCTGAGATTGACATGTTCCAGATCATCAAGGGAAAATAGTGGTATATGTACTACTATTTCCGCGTGTACCACCATTAAGTCAATCCCTCGCTACCCTGTACCACTATTTCCGTAAATACGATATATAGCAGATTAGTTGCATTTTTGTTCTTCTGCGTTTCAAGTTATTTAGTTCACGCATTCTCTGTAATCAAGCGTTGAATTGAAACCGTTGCAGTTCTGCTGATTTTGCGTCGAATAGCCAGCATAAACACTCGCAAGTCATCCGTAATTTAATAACAGTAATTGATAGAAAGGATATCACATCTCTCTCAAAATATTTACAGTTCAACATGACCATCATCACATAATGCACTTTCTCTACCGATCTAGGTACGCACGAATTGCCTCGATTCGCATCTCTGCCGTAATCTCGTCAAAAGCAGCGCGAATTTTCGCTTTTAACCGATTGAGAGAGTGCTTTATGTGGGATGGTGGCCATGTTGAACTGTATAAATTTTGAGAGAAATGCGGTAACATTGTGATCAGGGAATGTTATTAACTTCTGGATGGTATGCGAGTGTTTAGACTGACTATTCGACGTGAAACTATTAAAACTGAAAGGGTTGCATATGAACGCTTGATTACAGAGAATGCGTGAACATTAACAATTGTGCAGCTAACCTGCTACATTCCTGCAAAATTTCACCAAAATTGGTGCGCGTAGTTCAGGTACAGTATCATATTCAAATACACTATAAAGTCGGGGCGGACCCTGTAGAGTGATCAAATAAAATCTGTTGCACTATTGTTCCATAACTTTATTACACTGTGTATTGTTTCATATTATTAGAGCGCTGCAACTGATAACTATTGTATTTCTTTGCATTGAAATGTAATAATGGCTAAATTCATATTATGAAAAGGTTACATATCGCTCCATTCAGAAATCCTAGCCATTTAATTTTACGATAAGTGAATTTAACAAAATAAAGCTTCTTGCTGCACACTCTTGTTTACACAAAGTTTTTACTATCAGCGCGCACTACTCAGTAGCACATATACGAACGCCCTAATACGGTATTTAAGATGCTTGCGAATCTCGCAAATACCTCGTAGGGTCAAAAACTGGGTTCAAATGCCTCGTATGCCTCGTATTCTGCAAATTTTCCCTTGTTATATCCCTCTTGGTTTTTACATATACCGAAGCAAATTTTTCGCTCGTTCACTGCCGTCATCATTTTTGGCATTGGCACACGGCTGAAAAACGAAACAGCGCGCACTATGCGACGCAAAAACTTGTGCGATCTCATCGAAGATATGCGCATGAGAGTTACTGGAGAATTTTTCTGGCATTTTACGTGGTCCGATCGGAGCCACCGTTATCAGATCGAGCATGTTCACTAGAAAAACTTGATTTTCACTTTGGGCGAAATTACAACAATTTGTTCAATCACCGCTCCTTACATATTTTTTCGTTGCAGGTGTGCTCAGTGTCTTACTTTAATCTCTTGCTAATATTACATAATGGTCTTTTCCTGCGTAAGAACCGGAAAATAATTAGCAGCAAGTTCTAATACTAGGCTCGATCGACATCTCCAGTGAGATGGCACACTAACGTGAGGATCGATGGAGTGACTGCACGAATCCAAACATCTTTTGAATACAATCAGCCAATCAGGAGTTATAACGCTTTATATGGCCATCCTCATTTTTTAATGCGCACTTCAACCTATCGCGATATTCCAGTGGCGTCTTCAGCCGCATTTCGTTGGTCACCAGGCCAAATGCATTCCAAAGACGATCCTTCAGTTCTACAATATCTCCCAGCATTTTGCAAGGGATGTGCACATCTAACACCATGCAAATTTTCTTGGATGATGGATGTGACGCGGATCTCCACTAATACCTTGACCACCTTGATCACCTTACTTTTCGCCATGGGAATTTTTTCTTTGGGAGTTCATCAAGTTCAAAGTTAACACGACTAAGCCGAGAGACATTGCCAAACTGAAGGATCGTATTCGGAATGCATCTAGCCGACGAAATGCGGCTGAAGACACCACTGGAATACCACGATAGGCTGGAGTGCGCACTAAAAAATGAGGATGGCAAGTTTCGTAGGATTTCATTTGAAATTACGCATTTTATAAAAAAAGAAATCGGGGTACCCTTGTGGCCCACCCTGTACTTTGAATGTACTGAATTGAGGTATAAGAAAGTTTTCGGTAAAATTTAAAGATGCAGCAGCTTCACTAAGAAATTTTGGCAAACTAATTTCAAGGAAAGATCGTCAATTTGGTTTTAATATTATAGGAGATAAGTATCCCCCAAACCCATTTACGTACCTGGGTGATTCATAGCTCCATGTCCAAACTTAGGAGCGACGAGAAAGAGCGCTACAAATGGCATTATAATTAGTTTTATATTCACAGGTGAACTACATCACTTGTATGCGTGCAAAACATGGTCTATTTAAATGTAATCCCAATATGCTTTAACGCCGTCGATTTCTTATCCATATTGAAAAATATGAATATTCCTAGATTAGATTTTGAAACCCCAAAAACTCGAAATTCGGAAGATTTGAATTTGAATCAACCATATCTCTCCATTTTCATTCTCCGAACACTATATAAACCTTCATCTGAATATAAAATTACTCTGACGAAGCAGAAATTCTTATTCTGCAGTTTTTTAACATGCGTATTGTGTTTGTCTTATAAAATTAGCTATAAATATGGCAAGTAATAACTTTTTTCAGGAAAAATTGAACAGGAACAAATTAAGTAAATTAATAAAGTCGCTGGCATGCAGCAGTTCACTAATATGTTATCGCGCGGCTTTTTGCAAAATGCTATAATTGTTTTCTGATTGTTCTGCATTGCTGTTCTATGGTTCCCACGCAAAAATGCTCCAAATCCTTTAAAAAATGCCCACTCGCAATTAATCGAAAGAGCCGAATTATGCCCAAAGCATATACAGTCAAGGGCTTATATACCGTGGGTCAAAGGGACCGGCCAAAAATCCACGATATAAAGACCCCCACGGTATAAAGCCACCTGGTACAAAATGAACCGTAGATGTTTTATTTAAAAATTACTGTGACAATATACCCACGTAATGTCACAAACAGTAGATAGCACTAGAATTAGTTCGCATTTGCAGTGAAAAAATCGGTAATCGACGTTTGCTTAGCGGCTGACTGAGACAGATCGGTGAAAGCATTGGATAGCTGAATCAGATGGGTGCTCATCTCACTAGCTTGAGCTTCGCTTTTGGCGTAGGCGCCGACCATTTGACGTAACTGCGACGACTCTCAAGGAGGAAAGACTCTGCCAAAGCAGTGAAAATTAGCCTCCATTGGGACAATACATGCGTCGCTCTAATGGACAGAGGGGATGCGGGTCATTTGATCATCCCTACCGCGCGAAGGCTACCAACAGCCAGCGCCAAAAATGACCGACGTTATAAAAGCCCTCGGATCAGTACTAAAGTCGATCTAGGGACCGGCCAAACACCCGCGGTATATAGACTCCCACGGTATAGAGCCCCACGGTATAAAGCCACCTGGCTCCTGTACAAAACATAGTACACTTTGTCGGGACCGGCCAAACACCCACGGTATATAGACCCCCACGGTATAAAGCCCCACGGTATAAAAGCCCTTGACTGTACTGCTTAATGGGTAAGAAGCATTTTTTCACAATTTTATCGCTTAAGCAAGCCATATACTAATAATTAATATCACTAATTGATAAATAATTACTTCTACTTTAGTATGACTCTTTATCATGAATAAAATTTCTCTCCTTTCTATAAGCAATAGTATTTTCGAGTATTTCAAACAATAATTTGAATATGCGACATTCTAAATATGATTTAGACATCGATTTGGGAAGTGTGACAGTTTCTCGGGCGCTTTTATGATGTTACGGTTATGTGTCCATCACCTTAAGCGAATATAGATGTATGGAAGCGTCAAAAGAAATGTCAATTAAACTGAACCAAAAATATTTTTATTTCATTTATTCTAGTGTTTCGTACTGACTTTTTATTACGTATTACAATGAAACCCGGATAAGTGCACATCGCTCCGGCAAGAAAATTATGTGCACTTATCCGGGCTTGAATCATGTATAGGGCGAAAAAAGTTTGGGACATGGAAAAGCATCGAAAATCTGTGTACTTATCCGGGTTTCACTGTATAACAAAATATTTTCTGTATTTAATATTTAGTAATTTAGAAAGTATTTGAAATCTTCTGAAAGAAAAGCGATTTAGCAGTAACGGTTTATTATGAAACTTTCCTCTCATATGCTTCATGGCCGCTCTGAGATGTGTTCCGCATAAATAGTGTTAAAATGCTTACCAATTACTTTCATTTTAGAACTGTACCTGAGACAGCCAAAGGGCCAAAGACTTATGGTGAGGTACTGCAATTAGTATATGAACCATTTGACTACGAATACGACGAAGTCGAAGGAATAAACTGCACGCCAAATTCTATTCTCTTTCCGCTGAAATACAAAAATATTCAATGTTCAAAAGTGTTTCTTGATTGGATGGACGTACAAATTAAGTCAAATATCACAGTCGACACGAAAGATCCTCCTCCTAAAGATATAAAAGAAAGCGAAAAAGATTTGTACCTTCTCAACGGGTTGGCTCAGTTGAGGAGCGGATATATTAATGAAATCCCAGCAAACTTACGAAAGTCTATACGTAAACTATGGAGTAATCGTATGATCAAAAAGTATTTTGGCTATTATGACAACAGCAACTGGCGCGCGCTTCCTTACGGCAAACACTGCGGTTTGTCGTTGCCTTTTTTTACCAAGTATGGTGTGTTTCTTGAGCTGTTACTACATAGTAACGGCAGCCAATTATTGCGCAGAAAGTGTTCCCGCACACGACATTGCAGTACATGGATATTGCGCACGACACGTAAATAATCACATGCGCCAAAGTTTCAGAATTTTGGAAATTTTTTGATGATTTGGCGACGATTGTTTTATTTCAATGTAATGTTCTGATATTGTGCAAGTTGCCCAAAATTTTTCTCCCATCTTTCAAATCGACGGTTCTCAGCGTAGAATGATCTGATTGCCCTGAAGTTTAAAAAAAAAGCGGCGACCTTTGAATTATTTTTAGTGGGCGGCTACAGTAACTCAAATACACAACTGAACAGCACCTTTTTTTTGGGGTCGACTTTGACCCCTTGTCACTCAGTTGCCATTAATCGTGGCGACTTCAAACTTGGCAAGGCTCTTATGACTAATTTTGCGAATCTTTCGCAACATTGAGTTGCTTAGGGACACTTACCGTAAATCCTCTAATAGACGCCCTGGGCGTCTATTTTTTCAATCACGGCGTGAGGGGGGCGTCTATTAGAGGGTGGGCGTTTATTGGAGGGTGGGCGACTATTATTTCAATCGATGTTTGAATGAAACACTCGTTGGAGAGAGGAGTATTTCTTTGTTTCAATCGTCACTCCAACTTATAACATCACTCATAAATTCCAAGATTGAGTGCTATCTGGTCGTATTTGACTTGGTATTGCATTACTGANCTCTGGTCGTATTTGACTTGGTATTGCATTACTGACCAACACTGCGCAAGCATTTACTGTTTTAATCACTCTGAAGGAGGGCGATTATTGGGGGGTGGGCGTCTATTAGAGGGTGGGCTTCTATTTTTCCAATCAAGGCTTGAGGGGGGCGTCTATTAGAGGGGGGCGTCTATTAGAGGGTGGGCGTCTATTAGAGGATTTACGGTACATATCTTGAAATATTCAATATAAACGTTTTTAGTCGAAAACATTGCTCAAGTTTGAGACCTCAGATCTCGAGAACAAAAGCAGTTATTGAAAAAATCATTTCACTTTCAGATATTAGGGAATGTTAAGTTTGTTTTCCCACAATATTTTGTCATTTCATGGACCTTCATTTTTGACCTCCTGAGTAATCATGGGATGATAATTCGATATTGGCGAAAAATATCGAGTTGTACCTCATTTTGATCCCCATGACATGCCTAAGATTCAATGTGTTAAAAGTGCTCGAAAGTGCTAGCTTTTAGTGTTTCCCTTCAAAATTCAAAGTTCTTAAATTTAAAACTCAATGTTGCAAAAGCTACGCAAAATTGGTCATAAGAGCCTTGCCAAGTTTGAAGTCGCCACGATTAATGACAATTGAGTAACAAGGGGTTAAAGCCTAAGCCAAAAAAGGTGCTGTCCAGTTGTGTTTTTAGGTTATAATAGTAGTTATAATAAAAAACTCAAACAATGCCACAGTTTTTTGAAACTTTAGGCCAAGCCCTATCGAACGCGACCAAGCTCGTCAAAATCTGTTCACTCTGCGCAAAGTGACAAGCTAAGATAATTTTTTTTGAGCTACCTTGTATATCGTGCTATCACGCATTTTGTTCAAATAATTTTTTGATTGTTTAGACTTATTTTAAGGCGCAAGAAAACGCGTCAGCGCATAGATATGGTTACAAAAAGGCCTCTACCGGCGCTGTGTACTGATCCATGCGATCAGAAAGGCCGTAATGTGACGAATTAGATTGGATTAAATTGGACAGTTGAATTCTCCTTGCTCGATTTAAAGACAGAATTTTTTTAAGGATCGAGTTTTTGGTTCATTACCTTGGGTACAGTTGGAAAAGCTTCCGAATTTCAATGAAACTTTGCATGTTAGGTTGGGATTTACAAAAAACACATCAACAATTTTTTCTTGGCAAGCAGCAACCATATCTGTAAATAAACTAACTAATTTACGTTTAGCGGGAGTTTTCTTTGCTTTCAAGCATTTCAAACCGACTGGTCAAATTGGCATGGTTGTGGGTTCACAGACTCCTTGGGTTGAAGCAGTAGCCCTATATCATGGCGCTGCAAAGGTGATAACAGCCGAATACGCACCATTGACTATTGACCGTCCGCAAATTGCCTATGTACATCCCATAGAGTTAGTGAAAAACTGGGAAAAGTAAGTTTCATTCATACTATTTCGATTACAGACATTTAAAACTTTCATTAACACGTTCAAACAAAGAGATCATTGACTGATGTAAGCCTCATTAGTGACGAGTCATTACCATCAATTGCACATGGATTCATGGAGGAGAGATTAAAAATGAAAACGATCTCTTTAAATATTTAAACAAACTCTGCTACAAGCTCCGCCTTTTGAAAACTATATACTAAGCTTTCAACAATCGTTTATAACGCACGTCTACTTTTATGCATTGATTCGCCATTCAGGTGGATCATTTAGAACATATATACCGTAAATATTCCAATAAATGCCCACCTCCAATTGTCGCCTCCCTCAGACCGAGGTTGAAATAATAGACGCCCTAGGCGACAATTGGAATAAATAGGATTCGTTTATTAATTATGAAAGTGTGTTTAGTATTTAGAAGTTCACTGATTCATACAACATTCAAAAATAGCGTGACTCAGTCATTTCTGTCATTGGATCATTTTTTCCGAAAACTAATTAACAAACTTCTAAACTCAGAGTTTGTGTTAAATATTTATGTGCCCACGAGCAAATGGGCGAGAGAAGCGCTTGTGCTCTGCTTTGAAAAGCCAGGACAGTGTACTACTCGTGGAACATTTCAGATATACAGGTGTGGACTTTATTGCCAGCTTTTCAAGCATTGAGCATAGTGGTCTTGCTCGATATGGCGATCCTCCTGATCCTAATGGTGACCTTCGCGAAATGAGCAAGATATTCTGCCTCCTAAAGCAAGGTGGCTTATTGTACCTTGGAATACCTTCGGGTCCTGACACTGTCGAATATAACGCTCACAGGATATATGGCTACATAAGATGGCCAATGATTGCTGCTGGATTTGAATTTCTCGGCGCATATTATGGCCCTAATCCAATAGCATACGAAAAACCGCCTCCGATCCTCAGAACAGACTATCACAAACATTATGTATTTGTACTTCGAAAAAAGTGATACAATTGTTGGTAAAAGATATGCAAGCCATTGTTTTTACTTTTTTCATTATGCAACTATTAATGAAAAATTTGCTTTGATTCAAACGTGATATTGGTGTATATTAGCTTTTCTGTTGCAGTATTATGAAGCGTTGTCTTATTTCAACTGATTTCATTCAATACCAGTTTTACAAAAATTTTCGCGGGGGGTTGGTGCTTGTTTGAACGGTCACAAAATTTGTTATGTATGTTCTTAGTGATTATTTATAATTTGTTTTGATTTAAGGCCCATGAAAACCGTTATCACATAGGGCGCACGAAGTAAGGAGTAATTTATTTCGATTTTCAGATTGATTAACAATCTTGGCAATTGCTGACACCCTTTCTCTTGCATTCGACAAATTATTTGGCGCCTATTTGCAAAAGTGGTTATTACTATTGTAAGGCAAAATTCATAGCCTCCATAGTAACGACCTTCATCCTTATTTAAATATCACAACAAAAGTCTTAAAAATAAATGCTTCTGTACCATAACTTTGTATTAGTCTGCCTTGTACGATTGATATACGCTCATATAAAAGTGAACCCTCATTCTCATTACGTGCAAATCTTGCCGATACGACTTAAATAGTTCGTCAACTGACATTGTCGACGGTCGATCATCGAGCGCGACGAATGGCTCGCACAATGATATCATAAGCGCAAAGAACAAGCAGTAATATTATAGTGTGCGACGCGCCTTCGGGCTAGTTGATAGCAAGCTCCCCACCATCCCTATTTATCATCGTTTCACTCAGTTTCTACACACAATGACGCAATAATTCAGTATACATACTCGTCCTTATCAATACACTGCCGGTTAGCGCCAGTTAGAATTTATCTCTTCACACCGCTATCACCCAACTGGCCGCTCCCATGGCGTCATCGGAGCGAGAAAGATTGGAGAAACTGCGCCAAGTCGCCGCCATCGATCCAGATCCACAGCGATTCCAACCGAAAAGCGATGAAGTGTTCATCTCTACGTACTGTAAAGCCGGCACCACGTGGACGCAGCAGATAGTTCACCAGCTGCGAACTGGCGGACACATGGATTTTGACGAAATCCACGAAGTCATCCCGTACTTGCCTTTTGGTGACATCGAACCGCAAATACCGCTCGACACCCCGCAGCCAGCCAACCCACGCTGCTACAAATCGCACGATACATGGGAAACTGTGCCCAAAGGGTGTAAGTACATCTACGTTGCCCGTGATCCGGTCGATAACTTTTATTCGCTCTATCTGCACACCCACGACGTTCTCGCACTTGAAGAGGGCGTGACAACCGATGATTTTTACTTCAAGGTACTATTTTCGTGCTATTCTTTCTTTTCGTTCTTTTTGTGGTTTTTCTGCTCTTTGCGGGATATTTAACTTAAGCAGTGAAAGATTTTTATCGAACAATCGGTCGGGCTTACTCGGTCTAATAACTGCATTCAATTGATCGCTATCGGTAGACACCGAAATTAAAGGAATTTTTGGCACTTTTTGATTTCTATGAAAATTCATATAATTAAGTGCAATCGGATGTTCCATTGGGTGAAGTATTCTCTTTCGACAGAATTGATCATTACGACAGCTGCGCTGATGAAATGATAATAGCTGGTAAATATTTTAGAATTAAAGCATGCGAGCGGTTTTGGTTGGGCCAATAACCAGTGATCAGTTTCCGACTACACTGACCGTTGAACATCATTTCGCAATACTGAAATCGTTAAATAACTTCAATAAATTATTTTGAGGGATATGAATCGCACGTGCGAACTGTGTGGAACCATCAGCTCAGTTGGTGGAAGCAACGTAACAATCCTGACGTGCTGTTTTTATTCTACGAGGACTATAAGGAGGATTTTGACGGCAGTCTAAAGCGGATCGCTGATTTCCTGAACATCAAGCTGAGCGAAGAAAAGGAGCGCGTGGTGAAGGAGTACTGCAGCTTTGCGTTCATGAAGCAGCACTGGGCCAAGTTCAACGGACATTTGCAACGCAGCCACGAGAGTCAGACGTGGCACAGTCCGACTGAGGAGGTGCCGATCAAGTATGGTAAAGTGCGTAACGGTCAGGGCGGTCAAGGACGGCAGCTTCTCTCGCCGGACGTCGTTGCCTCGATTGAAGATCACTGGCGAGCAGCTTTCAAAAACTACGGTTTCGAACGTTACGCCGATATGAGAAACGCATCAATTGAGAGTCGCGTTCAATGAGAATATATATGAAGAAGATTTTTAGTTTTGGCACATAGTTTAGTATTGAACATAGATACAATATTAAATTCCATATTATTCGTATACGTATCCCAGATTCTCTGTCGCAGTTAGCATGGATGCGTGTGTGGCCATTGGTAAAAACGGAATCATGTATGAGTAGAGACTCTGACCCGGCGCTGTCATTTGCTCCGGAAACTGAAATAAACACTCGAATAAAGTTTTATTCACTTCATCAGTGCCTCATTACCTGAGTTGGAGGTGGTCGTTTTCTGTTGTACCATTCGGCGAAGATCTTGTCCAGAAATGCCAAATGGTTCAAGAAGGCCGGTTCGTTCATCGCCTGCTCGACCGAGTTCCATCCCAGCACCACTCGTACCTTCAATAAAATCATTCACTGACCGTTAAGCACGTAAAAAAATACCCGGTGGTCGAGACCTTCCAGACAAGCGCGAAATGATTCGTTCTGCCTGCTCGCAGGTGTTGGATCGTAGAACGGCTTCGAAAGGCAAAGGTCGACATCGTATTTACTGGGAAGAAACCCAGCTTTAATGTAGCCTGCCGCCGATCGACTGCATATCGCGCAGCTGTAGTCGGCCGTCCAATCCCAATATGGAATGAATAGATTTGTGTCATTGGCGAGCTGCTGCATGACTCGCTCAATCCAGAGTAGAAAGTATCTCCTCCACGTGGCGAATCCTGGACCATTGCCCGCCGTGTCAGGATTGACCGATTGGTCGGAATCCGACGAGACAATACGCCGGTCAGTTGCGTAGGATAGATGCCACGCCCAGAGGCCGTACCAAGTCGTCGATGAGAAGACGAGATTCTTAACTTCGGCGGCGCTCTTCATCTGATAGCTCTTCAGTATCTCGTATCCCGTAAGTGTCGTTTGCGACGCATTGAGAGCATTCTGGTAGATCTGACGTCGCTGAGGAGACTGCTTCCGGTACTCTACCCTGATCAGCTGATTGCGCAGATTGCAATCCGATCCATAAAAACCTAATTTGCAGTGCTGACAGCCGGGTCCATAGAAATTGCCGAGACAGTAGCAAGTCTTTGTGAAAAACTTGATCGGCCAAACGAATCGTTCATCGTTAAGAGAGAGAAACTGGCTAGAGTAATTGAGCATGACGTCATAGTGCACTGGAATGTCGGCGCACACGCCTCTGCTCGGACCGGCGCAGATGTCGGTAAAGCCAGGCGGAGTCTGGCAGCAAATCTTGGAGATCGATGCATTCTGCACGCATACGCCGGGAAACTGCCCATTCGCAAAAACAGCCCATCCGACGAGAAGCCACACTCGCATTAACGACATGATTCAAACAATGTTATCGTTTCTCGATTTCTGAAAAATACTGAACGGTAGCTAAGGCATGTTCTCGAAAGCTGCTAAAATCTACACAATCTTGCATCCTAATTCGTCACTTACATTCAATTTCGTCAATCTTGCGCTCGAACTGGAAGTAACGAATTGGAATTTAAGACGGTCAATTGTGGGCAGGGTTGAAGCGCGCGCGATATTCCGCGTTATAGAGTTGAGTTTTGTTACGAAAAATGCTTTTTCTTCCAACACTTTTAGCAGTGATGGAGAGAGCTCGGCGCTTTAGTGGTGTTTACAATGCAGCGCCGCGCGACGTGCGCGGGCAACCTTGCAACGTATGCGACATGCAATCGGTTTGTTTTGACCGCAGGCCGCAAGCAAAAATTTCAAGGGGTTGCAGCAATTTAACGCTTTCGTTACGAAAAACACTCGCTCTTTTTCTCTTCAATATTTGAAGCAGCGATGGAGAGAGCTCGGTGTTTTTTTGAGAAACACGTTTGCTCGTGAATGTCAGCAAGCGGCATTGACCTCACACGTCCGCTGCTATCAGCCGTTATTCTTTTTGACAACAAGGTGCGTGCGTATCAACTGAATCGAATGACGTATAAATGCCCACTGCAGCAGTTACGGCGGTTTACTGTATCTCAAACTCTTCAACTCTTCAACAACGTCAACAATGAAGGCAACAAGTGACAAAGTCCAAACAGAAGAACACTGCCCGCCTGCGTGCCGAACGCAAAAGTGCCCTTTCTGGCATTAGGCTTAGGCTTAAGGTGACGACTAACTTTCACTAACGATAACTAACGTAATAAGCCTAAGCCTAAGGTCAGAATGAGGACTGTCCGCAGTCGGCAAGAGGACCAGCGAGCGATATCCTTCCATTGGGCCGTGACATTCACGAACTAACAGGGGCGGTCGTGACCGCCTGCTTCTCCTTTCGCTGTTTCACCAACTCCTTCCGCTTCTTCTTCTTCAGCTGTTTCTTACTGGGCGAATTCTTACTGGGCGATTTCTTGCCGGGCGACTTCTTTCCGCCTGTCTTCAGAGCAGCCGTCTTTGGCGACTGCTGGCCGTTTTTCGGCGAGGACTTGTCTGCGTCTGCGTCTCCTTCTGCCTTCCTTTTCTGCTTATTCTTATTCTTCTTCTTGTTTTTCTTCGCCCTTTCGGCATCAGTAGGGGCCTTTCGCTTTGCAGCCACTTTCTTCTCACCTTCTTCCGTCACACTTTCATCCTTAGCATTTTCCTTCTTCGGAGTTTCCTTCTTCGCAATTTCTTTCTTCGGAGTTTCCTTCTTCGGAGTATCTTTCTTTGCATTTTCTTTCTTGGGCGCCTTTGCCGATTTCTTGGCATCGCCGCCAGCCGCCTGCGTAGATTCTTCAGTATCCGCATCTGAAATCATCAAATTATCAATTATCATAACTGAGGTGAATTCGCATTTCGACGACATGAGATACACTAAGAACTATTATAGCGATCAAAATGAGAAGAAACATTGCGCTTAAAGCGCCCCAAATCAGCGACATTTGGAACAGCAGAAAGTTATAGTCCTACTTTGCGGATATTCTCAAGCATTGCGTTAAGTCCGACTTTAGCTTAAGTACGCGATGTGAAACCGGACGATTGCCCCCCATGGTTCGATGAAAATCCCTTCACACATACCTTCACCGAGGCCGCCCTCGAGCACATCGTCGTCTCTGGCGTTCTTGTGCTTGTCGTTGGAGAGCTTCTTAAACTTGGCGACGAAGAAGCCGTCGATGTTGTGAACGTGGGGATAGTAGCGCCGAGTCAAATTGAGCGAAGGGTGGAAGCGATACTGCCGATATCTGCAGGGAAAGTCAATGGCGTGTGGAAAAACATCGCAGTGGCATCAGTAAATCACTCACTTGACGTGGCCTTCAATGCCCGGCTCCAATCCGGTGTCAACGAGTTTCACATGGCGCTTGGTCAACGCGTAGTTCACCACCGCTTCGTTTTCTTCGACCTGTAATAAAAGTGTATTTAGCGGTGGTGAATAAATATGATAGATATATTATATTATATTCAAATGCGCGGAAGAAATCGCGATTTTATTCACGCAAGAGCTAAATGAAACATCACACAGTAGCGCAGTGAAGTGAACGTGGTATTCGTTTGTCAAGCAGGGCTCCACGACAAAAACGCTTTAAAAACATGAAAAAAAGTTTATAAACGAACACAAGCTTAGACTGACCAGGACAGAGCAAGTCGAGTAGACAAGATAGCCGCCTGTCTTCGAGTTGGCATCGAGGCAGTCGATGGCGGCGAGGATGAGTTGCCGCTGGAGGGTATGCCTCTTCTGAACGTCCTGAGAATCCTTGGATGTCTTGACCGATTCGTCCTTCCAGATAACACCAGTACCGCTGCAAGGCGCGTCCAAAAGGATACGATCGAAGCCTTGGCGTTGAATCTATAAATTACATTATAAATTGTATTATTCGAGGTGCAGTGAGATTCGATTTTTGAAATCAACAAATTGTTGCTTTATATTGTTGATTAAAAAATTTTAATTAATGGTGAGGTGCGAGTCATAAACGCAACGCCTATTACTATAAATCATTGGGAATCACTCTTGATTCTGCATTTTCATCCCTTGCACCACAATTATAAACGTCACAATACTAGGATAAAAGCGCAGCATTGGCACCAGAATAAACACCATTTAAATTCTCAACAGCTTTACGAAAAGAGGCTCTTAGGCGAATGTCAGAACGAAAAAGACACCACATCATAAAAGAATAAATACCTTGACATATTCACGAGCGTCCATGTGTGTAACGATGGCATTGTTGACGCCCATTCGATGCAAGTTGCCGATGACAGCGGGCAAACGAGCAAACTAAACAGTAATAAATCAAATAAATATGTATGGGTTAAGGGTGAACAGTTCAAATATAATCACTTTAATATTCGCGATATCTATCTAAATTTAAAATAAAGCTATGGAAGTTTTCAAAGAACATTTGGGACAATCCAATAGTACAAGTGGGAGTACCTTGGCGTCGTTCGCGAAGAGGGTGCCGGTGTTTTTCATTAAGGCGGCGATGTGTGACGTTTTACCACCGGGCGCGGCGCACATATCCAATACGCGCTCATTCTCCTGAGGTGCCAGGGCCATCACGGGCAACAACGAGTTCAGACCTTGAATCATGTAGTGTCCCGCCAGGTACTCCGGAGTCGCGCCTGAATACAGGAATTGTTATGTTGTTTACAAAGTGTGTTATACATTCTTGTCGTTAGGCATATTAAACGGGCCAGAACTATTTTACCAGTGCAATAAGTTATGTTCTAAGGTAATGCGAAATTTGAATCCCAATAAGTGAATGAAATACAGAGAAACGATAATTCCAAGAGCTCAATGAATGCAATCTCGACACGAAAATGAATTACGGTACTTTCTTTTGCATAATCCAAACTAGGACAATTCAGATCCCCACTAAGCAATGCTGCACTAACCAATGGGGACTTGTGAGTCGTAGATGACGAGGCCGACTTTGGTCCACTTGGCGGCGGGGTCGACGTTGACGCCTCGGTTGATGAGGGTGCGCGCCAGTTCGCCTCTGCGCGTCTTCAGGGAATTCGTCCTAATCGTTGTGGGACGCGGCTGATCGTTGGCGTCGAGAAACTCCATCAGCTATAAGAAATCGTTTGATGAAATTGGGTTCATTTCCTCGTCTGAGAACTCTGGGGAGTACTTTATAAGTGTGGGCGGACCAATTTTTGTATTTATTTAATTTTCTCGCCAAAAATGGTGGAGAAAATTTCGAATCCGTCAGTTTTTGGCGATTAACTCTCGCAACTCAGTATTTTAGTCTATTTGATCCTAATTCACTGAAGCTCAGTTATCGAAATCTGACATTAAGTTTTAGTGAAATAGGGCCGCGGATAGTTTCTCAGTTATATTTCCGATACCTCTTGTCCGTTGGGGAACAAGTCCATGAACTTTCCCATCAGATATTCGTTGTAGCCGTAGTACGTGCATAAATCCTTCATCAACACGCCCACATACTCTTCCCGGTCTCTGCAACGATACATAAGATGTTTTATGCCTGCATGAACAGAACTATAGTCGAAATTTCCCAATCAGTAAGAAGAAATCTAGCCAGGTCCCATAGTTAGCAAAGATGAGCTCACTTTTCGGTGCTTGAACAGTTTTTCAACAAGAACGATAACCGATTTTTAATTTTTACGTGCGTAAATAACGGTGAATTTACAGAGGCACTATCGACTTTCGAAGTGGTTTGCCTGATTCAGTCTCTATCTTGTTACTGATCGGCAAATTTTGAATGTAATCTATGAGTGACCGCGACGTACCTGCCCTTCTCGCGGCGGTTGTTGAAATCACCGAGCACCTGGAATACTTCTGAGATGCGCTGCCGAATGATCTGCAGATTGGGCGCCTCCTTCAGTTGGCGTTCTACGTCGTCAATCGTTGGAAGCTTGTACATCTCTGCCCGCTGAATATTTGTCTGGAGCTCAGCCTCAGCCATCACTCTGTAATACAATTATGTTATGCTTCATGAGTTTACTGGAGGACAATTCAAGGAGAATACAGTATACTAGAACGAACTGTTATTATCGTTGATAGATGATATGCTTTTAAACAATAGTATGAATATTCGCACCGTCCGAAAATAATGTCTTCGACTGCATCGCAGCTGTCAGCAAATGATCAATCAAAGAGTATAAACAGCGCATAAGTATAGGATATTCTAGCTAAGGCGTCCATCAATTAGCGTCTTCTTAATTCGGCCTCATGAGCTTACTTTGGCTAAAGTCTTACTTAACGAGATGATAAATTATATCCCCTAAGTGCGAATTTAAGTGAAGCACGCGGTGTGAAGCCGATTCCATTAAAATGCTCTAAAAAAACGGAAGCTAAGCAAACTTACACGTCTCGTTTCGCTTTCCGCTCGAGAATTTTCGACTTGCGCTCGATGGGCAGATCGCCGGCATCGGCGTCGTCATCGGAGGAAAAGGCATCTTCGCCGGCCGACGAATCGTCATCATCGTCTCCAGCACCGCCATTGAAGGCGTCCAGAGCTTCCATGGGTTCATCATCATCATCGTCCTCACCGTCGCTGTCATCCTGAATATGCCATTTTCATTTTAAATTGTGCATTTTCAAGTCAATCTCAACGCATATTTTCATTTATAATTAATAGAGCATTAACATCGTTCAGTTTCGATCAGGAAACAGGAAATTTTGGATTAAAAAGATTAAATTCTGCTTTCCAATGTGATTTTAAATGTTTATAATAGTTTTCTTAACTAAAACATGTATGTTGAATCTGTGTTCAAAAAGTACCTCAATAAGACTTAAAGTACCCAATCTAAAGAAGGGCTGGTTAAAATAGGGACCGTTTTTCGCCTGAATAATTACCGTTACAATCAAAGCGAACCTCAAATAATTTCATTTCTTCGTTCGGCGACGCCTTCTTCTTTTTCTTCGGCGGTGCTGCGCCGTCGTGGTTCGAGCTGGTCGAGGGCTTATGTTGCGCCTCTTCCCGCGCAAGTTTTTTCGATTTGTTCTTCCTCAACTTTTTCTTCTTTACCAATGGAGCCTTTGCACCGTTAACAGCGGGAGCCGAATGCGACTAAAATATTCACCAATCAGCGACGTCAGTTTATAGTCAAAATTTGCCAAACAATAACAAAAAATCTATGATTGAATAGACAGACTACTTCTGAAATTGATACCGCTTCTTTTTCTCAATTCCCGCACGTAAAAACCAAGCAAGGACTATAATTCTTAGCGAAAAGCAGTGTTCAAGAACCGAAAAATGAACTCATGTTTGCAAATTAAAGTGCCTGGGTCATTTTCTCATTATCGATCGAAATATGACGACTATATTAGCTCAAAGTGTAACGAAGGAAATACCCCACCTTCTCATTGCTGACGATATTCGTTACAGGAGCACTGCCATTCAAAGAAGCTTTCTTCTTCAACATCTTCTTTTTCGGCGATGGCGACGAAGAGTCCTCGCCTGATGCCAAATCGGCCGCCTTCAACAAAAACAAGATTACGAGCCTAATTGTGCGCAGGTTAAAGAGGCAACGACTACCTTGCTGGACTTTTGGACTTTCTTCAGCTTCTTGCCTGATTTCGCCATTTTAGGAGATGCGCCCTCAGTGGAATCGGGCACCTCGAAGATTTGCATTTTCCCAACTGAATGGTAAAGGAATGGTCAGTAAGGAGTCGTGTGCAAACAAGCACAACATGGATCCATCATAAAGATACGGAACAAGAAGTTCCGATCGCATGCGAACACGGCACATTTTCATAAAATTTCCACTCGTTGAAATGTTTTATTCGTCCATAAAAACAACAACCTCACCTTAACAGATCATATGTTCATAACGATGAATTAAAGCCGAATCAACAAATATCACAGTAAACCATAATATCACAGTGGAAGCGCGAATGTGTTGGCTTGACTAGAACATCCTGTTGCACCCTTCCGCGTCGGTGGCTCACTTCCGTTTCTGCACGACGCTGCGTGTCATCAACTCTGTTTTCATGAGCGAAGATTGTGCATATTCCCTGCAAAAGTGCACACTGCTATAAATCGCTGTTTGCACTGCATCTGCATAAATTACTGACAAAACAGTCAATTGCTCATTCGACTAAATGAATGAATGTCAGAAAGACCTGCCACCTCATCGAGTAAAAGAACAAAATCCACAGTAGCGAATGATGCTGAATAATAGAGGGCGCGCGTAGGCGAGCACTATTTGCGCAATAGGCTGTCATTATGGTGCAATGGCAGTCGATGGGCGCAGCGCGAGTATAAAACCCGCCGGCTGCCACTCAGTCTTCACTGTGTACCGCATCCCAGCGAGCGCCCAGGTCGACGTTTTCATACGTTCGCCTGCGCGTTCGTGCGGCTCTTCAGTCACACGCTTACTTCGATGAGAAACCCACCTGCGTCTATCTTCGGAGAAATATAGGTAAAGCTGAGTTCGTTAAATAATAAAAAATAGTTTATAGGACTCGTTTATAACGGTCTCACTTATATCGGTATTACCTTACAAAAATAATTACGGCCGATCCCGAAAGTACCCGTATTAACGAATTTCACTATATTGTCAGGGTATTTTGCTGCTTAATAGGGAACTGCGGTCACCTTTGGTTGTAGGGAATGTACTTTTATAATTAGTATTAGCTATGTACAAGACTGCTTAGCGTTAATTTAATTTCAATATAAATTCATTCATTCGCAGGCTAATTATTAAGCGCAGAGAAAAATAAACTAAATTCCAGGGGCGAAACTTAGTGCAGACCAAGGGATATCATGATTTTCTGAATTTCCACTAGTTTTCAAAAGATTACCATAGTCTTCCCCGTGTCTCTATAGCTTCCCCCAGTTATCGTTAACTGCAGAGTCCTTCAAATTCCCCGTCAGCGCGTCAATTCACGCTTTTCAACCGATCCAAAACTAAATACAACCACCATTCCACTTCAAAAAACTAATCTCTGCCATTTCAGCTTACTTCGATGCCGGGACTTTTCTAAGTCTCGAAATCTTTGCCCCTGGTCCCCGTGAATCCTAGCCCCACCAGCAACCGCGCTGTCTCTCCTCTGGTGAGCTAGCGGTCGGGGCGAAGAGGAGGGGCCGCCCGTCGCTCGCAAAGGCGTCGCTTGACATTTGAATTGCGCGCCTGCGCGTTGTGTCCGGCAACGAGTGCTCGTTCTGAGCTCAACTTTACATTGTCAGGTGGTTTTTTATTCCTATTTGACAAGATTTGTCTTGCTGCGTCACAACTCAGCGTTGCAAAGACACTTATGCTGTCGCTGTTTATATAGGGTGTGACAGCGCTGATATCGCGCGTGGAATATCGCCACTAATGCTTGCTAAGAGTTAGAAAGAAGGTTTCGTCCCATACGTTCTATGGGGGTGACGCATCGTGCATTTGCAGTGATAGAAATTCGTTTTGATTGGTTACTTTAATTTTGGTTTCGCCCGTCGAGCGGTTGCATCACTACGTACTTGCGCATCAGTACGTTGCTCTGAAGTTGATTGCTGAATAAGCAATTCCGTTCAGGCTTAACATCAACAAGTGAAATCTGAACGCGCTCTAACCTAATTGAATAAATTCAACACATATTGAGCGTGGTTCTGTCCCAACGCAGTTCGAATAGTCCACTGTACTATACCAATGCAGAGGTCAATAACACGAATATGTGACCGCAATAAACTGAATAGACAATGAGGTCCGAAGGAATAGATCAATCCGAATCGAATCTAACCAAAAAAGTGCAGAGCCCTCTAAAAAAGACTGCACTAGACCGATTTCATATCGCCGAATTAAATTTAGTTCAACGGAAGCATATTTCATCTTCGACGAAAGTACGCAATTCGAAATCGGCCGATTGTATTAGTCTGCATCATTCGAGCATTAGCCAGTGAGTCAGCAAACAACTAAACATTGACATACGCTAAAGGCAAAGAAAATCAGCCCGCATCATCCGCGCGCAAACTAGTGAGTCAGCAAGAGACTAAAAAAGACAATAACAAATCAGTCCGCATCCTCAGAGTATAAAAGAATTAGAAGGGCGGGAGGTTGCGCACGGGTCCGCGCATGTTCTCGGCGCTGCTGAAGAAATCCCTCCCTTCGAGGATGGAGTCAAAGGCGGACGCGACGCGGGTCGGCTCGAAGAGCAGCTCGGTGTAGCTCACGTCGGTGGAGTAGGAGCGATCGGAGAGGAACTCGCGCTGGGCGTACGAACTGTCGCCGAGCGCGGCCGACACCGCCGACACCGCCGTCGACATCAACACCGCCGACGCCGAGCGGGAGCGCCTCGCGCCGCCATTCATCCTCCTCCCTAAGCGTTTCATCGGCGGAAGGCCCGTCGCCGTCGACGTCGACCGGCTTCTCGCCTGAAGGAGCTTCGACTTGAACATTCGCGTCTTGTTGGGACGAAGGCCGCGAACGAAGGAGTGGGCGGGCGTCTCTTCGCTGCTGCCGAGGGAGGCGGTATCGGGGGAGATAATGTAATCGGGGGACTCATTCGAGTGATTGGCGGGCTCCTTCGAGGGGTCATCGGCGTGTGTGAGGAGGGCGGAGGCGGACCGCGAGCGTGGAAGGCGCAGATGGACGGAGTCGTCGCGCTTCTCCTCCGACCGACTGCGCGACCTCGTCAACGAGCGCGAGTTGACACGCGACGGCACCTCCAGCAACGAGCCGTACAGCGCCGACATGGACGCATTCGGGGTGATCTTCTTCAGTTTCGCCTTCGTTCGCATGGAGTACTTGGTGCGATGACCGCGCGAGAATCGAGAAGGGGCGGACGTCTCGCTGCCGCTCTTCGGCTCGCCATGCTTCGAGGTCCGCTTCAGCTCGCCTTCCTCCTCGTCAAATCCCGCCGGCGGTTCCACCCACATCGTGTGCCTCGGCGAGAGCATCTTATCAAAGTAGAGCATCGGGTCCGCGTAGTCCGTCGGGAACGCGACCATGCCCGCCGGTGAGAAGCGGTCGTACATCGCTAGCTTGTACCCTAAATTCACACGGCCCGTCCAGCGCTCGTAGACGTCGTCGCCGATGGTGAGGCGGATCTTGGCGCGCTCGGCCCACACGACGTCGTGGACGATGAAGAGGTTGGTGGGAGGGCGGGCGTGGAGGGGATCGCGCGACTTGCGCAAGGCGGCGATGAGACGCACGCGGAGTTGGTACTCGCGGGGGCCGAACACGGGCACGGAAGACCAGCGAATCCCGAAGAAGGTCATGTCGATCGACTTCGTCAAGCCCATGTGGGACTGCGACAGCATGGCGCGGTACATCGCCTGCAGCGGCGTGGTGGTCACGTTGCGCGTCTTGCGCCTGCCCATCGCCGACAGCGCACCGATCCGGTCGGCCGGCCCGAGCAGCATGAGATGAGGCGAGGGGTCGTCGTACTCGTTGACGGCGTCGCTGGTGTCGAGCGCGGCGTTGCCCGTCTTGCCGGTGAGTAGATGGTGGACGTGGCGCATGAAGCGTTGGCGGACGATGCGGTTGTGCTCGCGGCGTTCGAGGCGGACTAGAGGGCGGGTGAAGACGGTGAGGAGGTCGGTCATGCGGGGCGCCGCCATCCCGAACGCCACGGGACAGACGAGAAACTCAAACTTCAGCAGCTGCGTCTGCACCTGTCGTCGTACAATCGACCACGCGAAGTGCTCATCCAGCGTGTTAAACGACATCCACCAATCATCCGGGACGATCTTCGAGAAATCTCTGGAAGCGCGCGGCATGGGGGTCTCCTCCATCATCTGACGTCGCTGGCGGATCTGCTTTATGCGGCGGGTGGGACTGTTGGCGGCTCGTTCGCGTTCGACCTTGGTCGCCCGCCGACGACGCAGAGGAGTTGCAGTCGTCGTTGGGGCGATTCTCCTCGCCGTCAACGGGCCTCGTTGCGGCGTCGGGCTGCTGATCACCACCCTCACCTTCTTCTGCTCGTGCTGCGATGCCGCCATTGTGTACAAATGATAACTATTCAAATGACTACTACTATTCACTTTTACGCTCTCACATATCCGCTCTTATACGTATATCAGCCATGACCCGCTAGTCCAACCGACACAAGTTTGATGAGCGCTTTAGAAATGAAAATTGGCCTACCTCGTGGACGCGTCACTTTATCGGGTACCGGAACTGAAAACGTGCGCAGATGTGATTCGTAAGACCCTATCCACCATCCATTATTAGCTGAAATAAAAATCATTTATAATTTACCAATGAACGCAAAGGAATTGTGTCTTTAAATGTTGCTTTAAAAAGTCAGTTATTGTGGCAAAATTGCGTTCATAAGATTTGATTAAGCATTATTATCAAGTGATTTTATAAAAAATACCGATTTAAAATTGCGCGATCAATTTTTATTAGCGTTCGCTCCGGCTGAATGTTTGCAAGAATGATAATTATGCTTACCTAAAAACGGTCGGCATTTCACTCAGTGGTCATGAATGAAAAGTTCCATAAAAATTCTTGAATGTAGTGAAATAAATGCAATTTTACAATGAGAACATTTGATGTTCATTCATTGAGCGGAATGAATGTAGTCCAACTCCATTCATTCCCATGGATCGCCAATAACCACCAAAAAAGTCGATGATTTCGACGTTAAAAGTAGCACGTATAAATTAAAACATGTTAAAATCGTTTATCGTTGTAAAAAGCGGTCAGTTGTCAAAACAAAGCGAGCCGTATCAATTAAACGCCTTGGATAATTCCAAACAAACTTGAACGTTTTTGATTCTAAAAACGATCAAAAACCGGTAATATGCAATACAATTAATTCAGTCAGCAAGATGTGAAGACAAAGCAATAAATATGTCAGAACGTACTAAAGTAAAAAGTGTTTCGTTTGATTTTCGATGGAAATCAAACGATTCAGTGGCCGCCATAAGGCGCCCTGCTGTTCGAAGCGAAACCGCCGCCCATTTTTCGATCACCTCTTCTGAAAGCGAAAAACAGTCTTCGTTTGTTGATCATAAACATTCTCTTATTTAGATCAACAAAACTTTCGTCGCTTTAAACTTTTGATTCTTTAAAATAATATTTTTCTAAATTACAGTCAAAATTTCATTGTAAAGACGATCGCTTAAGATAACACCGTAAAACTGTAAGATGAATATTTTAAAAATTAGTTACTAATCGTTAAAACACTAACACAGCCGACCGCAAAAAGAGTGAAAAACTTTATTTAATAACACAAGAACAAATGAACGCACCCGCCGTTGAAATCGAACATAGATGAGCCGTCGTTGAATTCTTGGCTTTTTTCGAACATCTGCCGCGCAGTCTGACCAAAAGACTCATAGCCATTGCTGCCATAGAGGAGTTCTCCTGAGTTGCCGCGGCCTCCGCCTCGCATGTGATTCAAACCGCCTCTCTGCATCGGTCCGCCGCCTCGTCCTGAAACGTTCGTATTACAATATATATTTTCAGACTTAACAAACCAATTCAGTTATAAAAATATAAACAACGTATAAGACAAAAAACATTTTAAAAAATCTTTCATCATAATTCGTCACTTTTGTAAATCAATCGGCGTCCTATATTTAGTGCAGTGCAAAAATCGTTTCAAACGGTAAATCGCTTGCACCAGTAAAAAAATCATTTATAATAATATTCTCCTATACCGATCAAAATTCGCCGATCATCCATAAATCACTACAAACTACTATCACTATATCTAAAGCGAAAAAATATATATTCATGGAGAGTACAAAAAAGGAAACTGAAAAATAGAAAAAACCTCGAGAAGATGCTCGTTGAGGAAAGCCGCGACCAGCAGGAGGGTGGAGAGGGTTGGCATAGGGATGGCCACCTCGTCGCGTCATGGAGGGAGCGCCGCGTTGTGGAGGAGCGCCGCGTTGTGGAGGAGCGCCGCGCTGTGGAGGAGCACCGCGTTGTGGAGGAGCGCCGCGTTGTGGAGGAGCACTGCGTTGTGGAGGAGCGCCGCGTTGTGGAGGAGCACTGCGTTGTGGAGGAGCGCCGCGTTGTGGAGGAGCGCCGCGCTGTGGAGGAGCACCGCGCTGTGGAGGAGCACCGAAGCCGCGCGCGCCAATGGCACCGCGACCTCTTCCTCCTCCCGCCGCCTTCTCGAGATGTTTCTTCCCCTTGTAGTGGGCATCCGCTTGCACTTGACTATTCAGCTCCACGCTGCACAGCGCACAGAAGTCGAATGAAGGACCCTGCAATGTCGAGTCTTGCTGAATGAACGGAATAATTTGTAATGAAAAAGGAAAATGTTCGCATAAACAAAAATAATTCTGTATCATCAAAAAATTTCTCAGTACAATTTGATCAGGTAATCTTATTACATTCAGATAGCTAGGGAAAAGTAGATGTGAATGTGATGAAATGAACTAAAATAATCTTGTATAATTCAGTGAAATCTTCAATTGTAAAAATATTCTTTCAACTATCGCTTGAAATACTTTTTCGCTAATAATCTCTCGCTCTACAACAATGCTAATTGTATTACGCGCTTGAAATAACCATTAACCTGCGAGACCAACACTCTAATTCGTTAAGGAAGAAGGCATTTCGACTAAATACATTTAAAAATGCAAACTTACGGGGACGGGGCCAGGTCCGTTTGACGGCGGTCCTTGACCAGAGCCAACGGGAGTAGAGTTGACATCGCTGATATCGGCCGGCGGATTTTTTAGCTTCTTGGGCGACTGCGCATTCGCAGTCGGTGAAGGAAATGGCCTTTTCAGCTGCGACGACGCGGTTGACGGCGATGGTTTCGCTATTTCACCGCCCATCCATGGGCGATCATCGACAGCTGCAGAGAGGAAGTTAGAGAGTGTTGGACCGTAGTAATGAGTGATCATTCTTATTCTGCGCTCGCCCCGAGTAGTCGCTCCTTCCCCGTATCCCCGTTTCCACTTTGTTACTCGTTTTCTACGTTATATCTTTGTATTGTTCATCCTACAGATTGTAACCTAAAGAAGCTCCCTTGCTCTTACCGCCTTGCTTCCCAGGATACGGTTTCAACAAAAAATAAAAATCTTGTGAATTTAGCGAAGTAATAGGTTACCTCGCGGACAACACGCGATGAAATAATGACTGCCCCAGCCTCCCGGCGGTGGCAGCAGCTTTCCATCTTCTTTCGGTGCGATTACTCGATAAATATCGGTCTCTGGATTCCTGAACGATATGCGTGAAATAATTTCCATCAGTAGAATGATCGGCGGGCTCAACGGGGCTTCAATAATTATAAATCTTTCAGTCTATGTAAAGTGAAAGAAGATCCTGAACCAACATAAAAGCCAGAATTACGTCCTGAGATCAAAATATGATGCTTCAATATTAGCATTACACTTACAACCTCAAGCAGGTTAGAACATGAAATCTCGGACAATTCTGTCCTGATAGTTGAACGAAAGCGCATGATGTAATAACGCTAACGAGCGAATAAAAGAGAAGACTAACCTATATTTGATACCCATTGCAGCAGTGTATTCTATTTGAAGCGTCTTTATGAGAAGCGCGTGATCGTGCTCGAGTGGTAGTTCGACAGGAGTGCCGCCTTCTTGGTCGCTGACGATGATATATGCCGGCGCTTCGTCTACCACTGCGTTGTACTGATGATCACCTTCAACCTGCGGTCCAACCGATCCGTTTTCCAACGCGTCTGGCGTATCGAGTGATATCACCTTGTTCTCATCTATTTGATCATTCTTGATAATCGAAGGTGGAGTAGTGGACGAGTCTGTTTCCTGTTCAACGATCGCTTCACTTTCTCCATTCATCGTACTGTTATTTGTCAGTAGGGCATCTCCTAAAAATCAAAAATTTTACATTACATCGAACTTGTGAATTTTCTTGAATGACGAAACGTTTCTGACAATAAAATCCTCGTCCAAGTTCAATTTCAACATTTTATTTCTTTCAAATTTCAGACATAACCTAACTTTCCATTCACACCGCCACACAACACATTGCAGACAAATTGATACAGTACCATTCAGCATAGGGCAGTGGTAATGAAATGCGTTGTAGCCTGCTTGTCAAAAGTGCGCCAAACTTGAACTGAAAAGGAAAACAGTGCTCATAGAGCTTTTCGGTATACTTTAATCGAAGGCGAGATATTTGAAGATCTGTATCCGCGCAACATATTCGAATTCTGATAACTTGATAACGCTGTCATTTATCAAAGTATGAATACGTTTTTTAGTTCAAGCACGCCTCCTACGGACATCTCTGATCCATGCGTGTTGTGTAGGCGTTACCTCTTCGATTCAAGAGATACAAACATTCTGTTTAAAGCATTCTGGTTATTTTCACGCTTAATCAGGTCTATTTATATTATATTTTTGCGCGCAACCTCCAGAAAACATTAGGTAGTACCAATGACAGCAGTTATTATACAACATTTCGTAGATACAGGAGTTGCGCTGACACGGAACATGACATTGATTGTAATACTGATACTGGCACAGATATGATACTGATACTCACAGAACAGTTCGAATACCGACTACTCATCTGTAATTGAAACTGTCTCATCAATTTTCGTTTGATACTGTACTTTTGCGTACGCTCTTCAAGATCCGTTTCAAAACAGCGTATAACAGTTCGGCAACAATAATTATATCGAAACTGAACCATATACCGAGAATTCCACCGATACCTGAGATGAATCTCCAAAAATTCCGCAAATACTCTTCGCGATAAATGGGATACTCAAAAGACCTAACATTCAGTATGTATTCTGCTGTTTGCGAAGTGAATATTTGCGTGAATGGGTCGTCGTATTTGATATTATTATAGAATTGGAATGGAGCTTCCGTTTTAGAATATTGCAAGTAGTAACAGTTGGGCGGACAAGCTTTTACACACAATGACGGAGCTGCGGTCTCAAAGTTGGGGAGACACGATTTCAGTTGCTTCCAGGAACAAACTCTGAAAAAACGACGCGTTCACTATTATTTATTATATTTAAATATAGGTATATTTAAAGTTTCACTGAGAAAAATTTCTTTACTTCACATATGTAACTGGATAGAGTGCTTTTAAGATGGAGCTTACTCATTTCAATAGTAAAGCAGCCTTCCCATAGTGCGGCATGTCCCTTTTAAGAGTAGTTAAACTGTCATAAAGTTAAGAAATTAATTTTGGTCCCTAAATCAGATATGCATTAGGACAAGGAATCCAAAAGTTGAGTCCCTTCTCACAGCAAACTCGGAAACAGCGTTCAGTACTGCTAAATATCGCTTTGTGTATAAGCGGAGAGCGAAAAGTAATAATTAGGGTTGTAACGGGGAAGGGGAATTTCCCGTTCCCCGGGGATTCCCCGTCCCCGTCCCCGGAATTTGATTTTGTCCCCGTCCCCGAAATTCTCCGTCCCTAAAATTCTGATTTTTCCGTACTCAATTATCATAATTTATAATTTTGATATTAGTTCAGTGTAGTTTACACTATGTCGGTACATTATTATGCATTTTAAGTAATTTTAAATTAATTTTTCGCATTTTTTTGTCCCCGTCCCCGAAATCCGTGTCCCCGAAAATTCCACGTCCCCGGAATTTAATTTTGTCCCGTCCCCGGAATCTGAATTTGTCCCCGTCCCCGAATTTCCCCGTCCCCGGAATTTCCGATTCCCCGTCCCCGTTACAACCTTAGTAATAATGAAGAGAGCACGCAACCAATCAAAATAATGCGACCCTATTAGTTCAAAGTAAAAACCGAGAACACATATGCTGTCTTTAATTTTGCCCAACTATAATGTTTGCAAACAATTGTATCCACTATCAGATGAAAAGACGCAGAGTTCAGTTCAAAGTTTCATAGGGCATCCGCAATATCGAGTGCTTATCAAGCTACTGAACAAAATCTGACAAGATAAAATTCTCAATCAATCTTATTCTTTGTCTCAGTGGCAATATATCATTTTAAATTACATACAAAATAGGTTCTATAAACGCTAGGACGCGCATATCGACCATAACAGCGACGCGTTATCGCCATATCTGTTCATATAAACTTAGAACTCATTCTGCAAGACACATAACAGAATACTTCTACCCAATGGTATCCGTAAAAAGACATCAGTTTATTCCGTAACTTAAGCTCCTTTTAAGGCTCATTATGACGGAAAGAATAACCTCTATCATACCTTTCTCGTTGCTCTTGCAGCGGTTGCAGAGTCGAACTCGAGCGCGGAATACAATTGCACTGTTCCTCCATAGCTTTCAGACGACAGTGTACTTTGCACTCTTCCAGCGTTATTGTCTTTGAACATCTCTCAACGCCTTCCAATTGTGGCAAACTTTCTATAGCAGTTTGAATCGAAAGCTGTGCATTGACGATTTGCAAGATTTCTACTGATAATGGCAATTGACCGCCGGCGATTTTACCAATATCTCGGCCGGGGATATCGAGTGTTATTTTGTCGACGGGACCAGAATTATAACAATAATGTGTTAAGCAAACAAAGCGAACGGAGGGGACGCGACTGCTGTCAATTCGAATACGAATGTATTCTTTTACTGAATTAAATGAGTAATTGTTGAACGGTAGTCGGTAGCAAACATGTGTTTCGGATACGAAAGTCAACTGCCTGGCGCTCAATATCTTCTCCACCAATGTTCCGTTTATTTCGTCGTATTTCGAGGCATTAATCTCATATATTTTGCGCAGTTCCAGATCAAATTTTGTCAACAGCTCATGTGCTGAAATGCCGAGTTCATCGAGCTTGTCTCCAAACGCATCTGTGGCATTCACAAAAGAGTCCATGCCAGTCGAGTTGAAGGATTTCCAAACACTTTTTGGACCAATTACATCAGCAGCCTTGTAGCTGTCGGTGAGTACTAAAAGTTGATGCGCTAATTGCAATATAGGAAATGTCCATTGGGTATCTGCTGCCAGCAATAGATCCTTTGTCGTATTTGGCGCAATAACGCCGCTATCTAATCTCAAGTTTATCCATTCTCCTTGCTCAAAAACATTTTCAGAGAGCTCGTAATTGAGCAGCGGTACACAAATTGTCGCTTCCGGCAATGTGATAGATTTGTTTCGCATAAGATTGTAAGTGAATGTTGACGGATTTTCAAAGTACTCTCGAGAGAATGCCATGGCCATACTCAACGTCAATAAGAAACTTGATAAATAAACAAAACTCCAGATAAGGAGTTCAAAAGTTTCTTCCAGTATGAATGCACACGGTATTTTGGTAGACATAATTGATGCCATCTTTTTGATTAACGAATTAACTTTATTGCAATAATTTTCATCTTCTTGGTCATTCTTTAAGATTTTGGACAGCTGCCGTGTTCCCTGAAAGTTTTTTTTGTCAACAATAAATTGAGATATGAAGTCCTCTTTATCAACGCTGAGCTAGATGTGGTCGATATCGATAGAAGCTTAAATATTAAGAAAAATGATTTATAGACAACTATGGCGAATATTTTTGGGACTAACACAGGGGCGGAGAAGGGCTTCACTCGCCTAGGGGGATGAGCGCTGCCTTATCCATATCATCCATAGTCTTTCGCCCCAGTACCACTTTTACCCTTTCTTATTACGAAATAACCAAGTTGATCTGGATGAATTATTCAACGAAGCAGGAAGGAATGAGCTGAATAATTCTACTTGAGGACTCTGATAAAGATAAATAACAAGTCATCAAACCTGAACGTATTTTCGCTTCAAACACGCGCCAAGCAATAGCGTTGTGGGCTTGAAAATGATTCCCAAAAGATAAACAGCATCCAGGCCAAGCCAAAAGCCCAGAACTCCTCCAATGGCCGCTAAAAACTTGTACGTAGTCCACACTACAGTTTCATCGATAATGAGGTAAGAAAAATCACTGAACTTAACAATAAATTCAGTATTATTATTGCTGTCACTGTAATCGTATTTTATGTAGGAGTCCAATACGAAATAAGGACGATTACATGCAGGCCACTTGCACAGACTTTTGCATTCCTTCATCCAGTTAGTTTCGAATAGCGTTCTCATACAGGCACTGTAATGATCCCATGAACATTCCGAGTTGTTCAGCAGAGCGTCAGTCGTGTATAATACACCATCCACACAACGGCAGTTCATTTCAAGCGACTGATAGTAGCACTCCTTTACACACCACATTCGCAGTTTTTTGTCAGAGCATCTCGTTTCGCCGTTAATTGTTGGCAGTTGGCGACGAATGCTTTCGTACGTGAACGAAACTTCGACTTGACTTGCCGAATCCTCGTAAATACGGACGTCAGTCTCCAACTGAAATGCATCCTTCGATTCAAATGTTAAAAATGTGCTCATTGCTTCAATTTTTGGTAGATGTAATCTCAGTTTATAATTGATATCCAGAAAGGGATATTTGTCAAGTGGCATATGATGGCATACAGAAGAAGACATTTCACTAATATAAACTTCAGGATATGGTTCAACCGTCACTTTCGTTGGGTAAATGACGTCATCGTAAGCCTTGCCATTTGTGTTTTCAACAAGAGCCGAAACGCGATTCGCTTTCAAAGTTTCAGTGCTAAATTTTTGCTCCAGCTGTTCATAAGTAATACCAAACTTAAGAATTATTTTGTGTGCTTCAGTTGCAGCTGACCATGCTGAGATATTTGATTCGCCGCTCCCGATATATGAGTTGTCTAATTCCTCTATGTTACTCCTCTCATAAGCCACTCGAGCGACAAGATATGTATACATCACGGAAGTTACGGAGGGCGGCCATGTCTCATTTCCAAGAAAATTTTCTCTATTCAGATTTTCTCGAGAAAAGTATTCGTCGAATTCTTGTTGAGCAAACTGGCCTAAACTTCCTTGAATAACTTCTTGGCACACCATGGCAGGCGGCAGTGTCATTATATCGTTCGTTTCAAATTTCATATCAGAACGTGTGCTTTCTTCTTTGTATAGCTGCAACAACTCTGCAAACATTTTCGCAGTTAGTACGGTGCCAATACACAAAAGGATAATCCAAATGAATTTATTTATAAATAACTTTCTGAATGTAGGTTTTTTACAATCTGAGAGAGCATTTCTCCATTCGCCTTTCCATATTTTTGCAAAAAGATGTGTCGCCGAACTATTTTCTGCATCTGTATTGGTGACATGGTTTCGAAAATAGTAGTTGATGATGAGCATGAGTGGTGTCGACAAAACAGCCTGTATAATTGTCATTGAATCGAGACCCAGCCAGAGTCCAATAGCTCCTCCTACATCGCCGACGAGACGTTCCACCGACCAATCATACACCTCTTCGGAAATGTGAACAACGGATGTATCAAATTGTAACTCAATAACCGCATCAAAGTCTCCGACCTCGTAGAAGCAGTTCGGAATGTATGAAGCATATAATTCATTGTTGCATACACGAAGCAGCGTCTTGGTCAGTTCGTATTGCAATGTGCTGCATGAATCAAGACAGTCGTCAACGCATTCGGCATCTTCTTTGGTTGTAAAATTCAAAAGACATGATTGGAATGTATTGAATAAGCAACAATCAGAGATTTCTTTAGTATTTGTGGAATATTCGAGTAATGTGCAGGAAGAGCAATTGCACTGGCGTTTAACCGTTTTGTAGCGACATTCAGAAATACACTGTTGCTTCGAAATTTGAGATGTTCCACAAGATGGAGTACCACCAATATCGGGTTGCGCAACGTATTCTACCAACTGATTAAAAATCAGCTTGACATACTGCGAATATTTAACGTTGTACAAATAGTTCACTGCACTTAAGCTGCTTGTTGGACGACCGTTTCCGCTAAAGTGAATTGAGATCGATTCGTTAGATTGATCTTGATAGCATTTTAATTTATCTGAACACAAATAAATGGGTGTTTTGTAAATGAAAGGAAACCGGCTGAGACCGGTGAAAATTACTATTCGATCTCGTTCTGATCCAAAAGGGATGTTTTGCAAATCCAGCTTGTAACATAGTTGATTCATGCTAATGTCGACAACTCGCAAGTCGCTGCTGTTCACTAGCTCTACAAAGTTAATTTCGGGGATGTATGCGTGAATAGAGCTGTAAATTTGAAATTTTTTTCCAAACGTCTCTTTAAACTGATTTATGTTCACATTCCATCTGTTGAGTGCCGGTATCAAGTGGTCTATAATGGCCGTCGATTCGCCATTCGATCGCTCCAACAAAGCGGTCATCGGATTGCGACCGTCAACGCGCATGTTTTCCGTATCGTATATGACTGCCAGATAATAGTGCGCCAGATAAACCACGATAAATGGCCATTCAACGTTTTCGACATCTTTCCAAGTCGTGTGATTGACGAGGAATTCTTCGAGTGCGTCATTGTAAGGCGTTGCAGAGTAAAATATCAAGGATTCATTTGGATAGTACGCTGCTAACCATGAATTATTATCCTTCAGCGATTCAATAATTTCGTTGTATTGAATCGGCAAGCAAACGACAACGTCCGGTAACTTTATCGTTCTGTTGAATCCCGGCGTTGATTTCAACGATATAGTGTTTCTACGATATTCTTTCAAAATCTGGACAGTCATCAATATCGACAAAATTGCGCTCGACATATACACTGCTATCCAGAAGAAGTGCTCGAAGCGCCGTTTCACCAAAACTGACCAGATGTTTTTCAACGTAATTTCAGGAAACAGCTTGGCAAATTTCTTCGCAGTTTTATCACTTCTGTGTTGTCCATAAGAGAATTTTGTATTCTCTTTGGAGGCGTTTGTCTGCGATTCCATGACGAAATAACTCTTTCGCGAGAAGCTCTATGCAGCTTTGCGAACTTGTGACAGTAAGTCAGAAGCTGGTCATTTATCTATCATGCCAAACAATGATTATGTCCGCTCTGCGATTTTTCGCGGTTATTTAACAATTCAATCATGAGTCGCCAACTTTTAATCAACGTAACGGGACGCGTCGTAGTATTTCGATTGAATTAATTAATTCTCAGCGAAACAGTTCATGTTTGTATGATCGCGATCAAAGTTTAAGATATTTCTTTTGTAAACAATTGCACATTCTTTGTAACTATGAAAAAATTGTTGCAGAAATGTATTTATGCGGGAGCATTTGGGCCGCGCTGTATAAGTCGTGACTACTTTCCCTTTACATTAACTGAAAAGTATTTAGTTTAAAGAGACGCTGTTTGTTCCTCTATCGCACTTTCTATGCTCATTTCTGAACAAGAAATAGTAGTTAATGCTCATGATATGGACGTTTTTTGTGTAATTAATTTCCATTTTTATTAGTTTCATAACAATGTAACATCGCAGTTGGCGTGCAGAGGTAGTTTCGGTCGATTCAAAGAAAGTGATCAACTAGTTCACGGAGGTTCGCTACAATGCACACACCCCCTGTTACATTGGTGTCAGGCGGAAGCTGATTGAAAAAAGTTCTAAATGTCAATGTTAGGCAGCGGAGGAAGACAGTCGATTATTGCCTCAATTCCTTTCAAAATCGTTCTTCACAGAGCTGTACAAACACCAAATGTGAAAGTATCAGATAGACAAAAGTCTACCTCGATAGAGGGCATCGAGGGACCGAGTAAAGCTCGTAAACGTCTTTCGGCCTATATTACGCCAATGATCAAAAATCGGCAAGCTGAGCATCACAACTGATTGCTTTACGAGCGATAACAGCAAAAATAACTCGTCGAGATATTAAATTTGAAATGTTATTATTCGCTCCGCTAGCGATTGTTGTTCACTAGCTGATCAGTTATGATCACTCGACGTGCGTATTTTCAAATTTTCTTATGAGATCAAGCCGCTGCCTCAAAACACGTTGCCCAGCAACCTCATTTATTTGACGACTGAAACCGCAAGCAAACAGATAGTGCTGTCCAGGTGTGGGCATGGAAGAATGGGGGATGTTCTATGAGTACCTCCCTTTTAGCAGCGCTGTTTCAGCAAGACACTGGATTGTGTTTATAAAGTAAGACTTACTTAAAGATTTTTACTTAAAAGTCAGTAATAAATTTACACATAATCGCCGTATCTCGAAGCGAACACTTTTATAAAAAGATCTAGCATAATTTTTACAACTTTTACCCTAAAACATCCTTGCATACAAAAATTTCGCAGAAATCCGAAAACTCTCTGCAAACTATGTTAAGTCTCTGAACGAATAACTCAATTTTTGGAAAAATCCGATTATAAAGATAGACAACTTCAGTTCTCCATGTAAAACAACGCGAAAAAAAGAATAATAAAAGAATATTGATATGATCGGCCGCATCTATTCAGCTTCAAATTTATGAATATATTGGCAAAGAGTATATAAGCAGTGGAAACTAGAAAATATCAAACCTGAATATGAGAGCAATCGGGACACAAGAGACATTGTGCTATTTTCCGTACTCTGAAGTGTGCTACAACGTGCTAGAGCACTGGATAGAAGAGAACTGCGGGTTGCGAAGCAGATGAACTCATAAATATTTGTTTCTTATTACAGATTTTAACATGAACAAATTTTTCCCCAAATTACACCACTGTTCACTTGCGCTGCTGTAAAGCCAATAAATTTGTACGGGTGCCTGAAAAAGGCTCAAGTACTTATTCTTTGATCATCGGATCAACAATGTCTTTTATGCGACGACTCTATCCCTGCATTTACTTTTATCCAAATTTCAATGTACATATTAATCAAAAAATGCATTTAAGATGACAAGCAATGAAAGGATTACGAATAAACTGGTGGAATGCTAATAATAACCGGATTTGGAGTCGATGGAGTGACACTTGAATTAATTTGGTTTCGTACAGTAATCTTTTCTAATGAACGCTTTAAAAAGTTCATCAAAGGCGCAAACAAGGACATCACTGATTCACGATATGGTCTCATTGTAATCAAAATGACCACGCATGTATATAAATGAGAGTAGAGAACATTGTAACCGGCGATTTTTCCAAAGAAAGAGCCGATAGGACTAAGCACAAAACTTCGCAGAGCATACGGCGCATTAAACGCCGAAACAATTTGGAATGCGTAAATAAAACCTTTATCAAACACAGGAACCACTATTTGTACAATCAAGGAGTATGTCAAATTACGATTTTCTCTGAGACGTTTTTTGTCCGCAACATGCTGTGTCGATCGCAAGCGCATCGAAATCAATATGAATATAACGATACTAAAAATAACTGATAAAATCCATGGTATTATAAAGACACTAGCATTAATTAAACGTGACAGCGTACTTCCCCCTATTCCAGCTAAGAGAAAGAAACGAGTATCGAGTAGCAAGAGAATCAAATAGCACAAGGAACATGAAAAAACAATTCGACGGGGTGTCATCCATGCATTGTACCAAAAAGGAAATGCGATCGCCGTCCAGCGGTTGAGAATAGTTGCAAGAAGGGTCATCATTTGACCGTAGCTGCCAAATTTTACGTTCAACTCAAGCACAAATATTTCATTGAAAATTGTCCACCATAGTGGACGGTTTGGGAGGTTATAAACTGCGGCATATTGTCCTGGTCTATAAACTACGTACTGTACAATAACAAGCACTAGATTAGTCAGTGAGAAAATAAAGCTTGCAAACGCCTGGTTGAGGATGAACCATTTATAGTCATTGTTGATATGTTTCTTGTCAAAAAGCGTTAGGCCGATGACAAGCATAGAAAAGGCTACTCCTAAAGCGTTGCTCAAGAGCTGATCCCAAATGTTCTCAAGCCGCGTCAACCATGTTCCATCAAATTCAAAAGTGGATTCCGTTGCCGAGAAGTTCGCCATTTGATCGATTCGTAGACAACACTTTTCGCTGAAACAGGCAGTTTTAACTTTCTTCAAGAAACTGAATTAGATTAGATTATTATCGATTTATGGATGGAAAAATATAGTTGATTAAAACTTTGAAAGAGCTATAGATGAGCTTCAGCTCTTTATTATTCTGAAATGAAACATAAAATTATGCGTTATATTTCCACTAGTCAAGAATCGGACCTTATGCTGTAGAACCTCACTGCTCTACTTTGGTGGTGATTCGTTGAGAGAGATAAATACGAGAAGTCATAAGAAAGGTCTGAGCTTAAAGTTCGTTACAGTAGGAAGAGATTTTAAGGGAGATTTATATTATACCATATTACCACATAATTCCCCTTGCATCACTTCCTAATGTCTGCCACATATTCTCATGACTATTTTTCAACCCTAATCCCTTACGCAAAAGCAACCGGATCACGGCTCGGTGCACGAATTTCTTCCCGTTGGCTTGCAAATACTTGATATGGTTACATATGAGCACTCATAATAGGTTAAAACAGACAATCTCAGTGAATATCTTTATCACTCTTCGTTCACGCTACCATAAGACGTAAAAGCGTCTAAATATTAGCGTTAGCTTCCTTGCACATCACTTTCCTTCTGAACTCAGAACTCTGTGTCACCGGCCGTTCTTTTATCTCTAGTCAAGGCAAAGATTTTTGATTCGTAAGCATGCTGATTGATAAAGTGACTCATTGAAGAGTGAAATAAATTGACACCTGCTTTCGTGAAATGACGCTGAATAAATGAGATCAGCGGGGAGTGAAGGCCAATTATTTACTTGGAAATGTATTAGTATGCATTTTCGTTCAGGCCACAGAAAATCAAAAGGTCTTATTTCGTTGCTCCAATCGAGTCCTTTTGGTTACGGAATCGACTGTTGATGAGTCATTGACTGCGTTGGCAGTCAGTGAGATTGCGAATGAGAGTTTGATCGTAAAATATATTGAATTATGGAAATAAGTTTCCTCCTTGTCCAACTCTTTTACAGAACTGCTATGTCAATAAATAGTACTTCTACCGAGAGTAAAGGCAGGAAGGGAGGATATGACTAATCACGTTCAAAAAGAAGCTAAACGCAACACTGAAGGATCACCTTTTCACTTCAAGCATGTACGTCCGTGTGATCCAACCTATTTGCATAGAAGCACACATAAGTTCATTTCAAAAATAATCTGCGCATTGGTGATGTGGAATGTAAATTTGCACGACACATAAGTTTTTTCTTTCATTCCTGATTTTAACGACGATTCGTTTTAAGATTGAAATTTAACTGAATTTAATCTGTTTGCAGATGTTTACGAGCGCGCTGCGACCTGTACCTTCATCATATGAAGGCGACCAATTCTGAATACACTATAAAATGTTACCATTTCCTATAGGGAAACCTACGAGATTCAGGAGGATCAACAACGACGTTTATAGAATATTGTAAATATACTGTGATTATGATATAAAGTCTGTTGGGGGAACTAATCATATTTTCTATTGATTATAATGCCTACTCTCAAGATAACTACAAGCCAACTTAAGTGCAGTCTAGCAGATATAAGTTCTGTGTGACTTCAATGGTGACCCGCCTAGCAGCGATTCCCGATTTCAGAATAAATCAAAATGAAGAAAACTATGATTTCTTATTTTGGGTTAATGTGTTCAGTTTACTTATTTGTTTAATGGCATGTTATGTGACCTTAATATTTCCTTAATATTTTGATATCTACTCAATAAAAACACATACCGTTCACGCAAAATAGACTCTTCTGTTGAGCGTCTGTTCCTTGAGCAACCGATCTGATGAGAATGGTATCTGTTTCTACTGTCGAATATCCATGAGAGATAATTATTTGCTAAGAGTATTCAGCCCGAGGTCTAACGATCGCAGGTGAAATCGCAGATCGCAGGTGAATGGAGTCAATTCAAATGCGTCATTTTGATAGTCACTTTATTTATATAATATTCTTGCAAAACTTTGTACGAATCCGCCTCAACTGCAAGCTTGTTATTCATCAGAAGAAAGGTTCACTTTATAACGCAATTAAGTCGTGCTCATTATCGGACAACGCTTCAGTAAATCAAGTATGTTCATAATGAAGTACTTTCTTAAGCTTTCCACATGTCCTTATAAATAATATCGAATGCCAATATCCTTTTTTGAGATACTCAAAGGCATTCAGCACTCTTTCATGTCGGTGGCTTAATGCGTAAATCACATGTTAATCTGCACATTGGCCGGATGGACTCTAGCGCGGTCGAGGACCCCTGTTCGATGCTTTACTCAGGCCGCATTTACCGAATAATAACAGAAACAGCAGTCACAGTGGTGCACATCCATCTATGAAATAAATCGGCATGAAATATGATCGTTTTCTCGCTATCTTCAAATTCTCGGTGTCTGGCTTGCTGGCTGACTGCGCACGTTGGAGTGGCGCACTTACAGTATCACAACCAACCTGCATCAAAAATCGAATTTCTCTTTGAATTTTCTTCGATCGCTCGACTGTTACTAAGCAACTGATACTTCGATCAGTGAGCGGAGCTTCAATTGATCGGCGGTCAACTGATTTTTCGTAAGCAAAAGAGGCGGTGACGCAATGTGCGAACAGTGACGTAATGAGTGCACGAGTGGAATTTTGGCATTCTGTCAAAATCGTTCGCTTCGGTTATAATACTGCCCGCCGCGTATTCTGTATTGGGCGAGCGTGCATTGTCGCGTCCGTTGGCGCCCGCAACAGCGGTCACTTTTCAACTATTGATCGACCATCTCTTCTTATTCGCGGACATAATGGTCATTCCGCGCTGTCTTTTCTGCAAAACATCTGAGCGCGATTGCAGCTTGTGTATTATTGACAGTGTTCTGTTGATTGCGAAGCGCTCGGCTTCGCTCTTAATCCAGGTAGTAATATTAATTATGTATACAAAGGAAATAAATTCTTGTACTTGGAATTAAGTTTAACTAGAATTCTTTATTAATAACAATATAAAAAGGGACCTTCAGCTTTTTCAGACTATTTAAAAATACCTATTTTGAAAATCTCTGCGTTTTCAGTACGCAAATTCTAACTTCCCACCATATCTCGAAGCGAAAACTTTTGTAAAAAGATCTAGCATAATTTTTACAAGTTTAACCCTAAAACATCGTAGCATGCAAGATTTCAGCGAAATCCGATAACTTTTTGCTCACTGTGTTAAGTCTCAAACAAAAACTCTATGCTTAGAAAAATCCGATCATAAAGAGAGACAACCACAGTTCTCCTTGAAAAACAACGCGACAAATGAATTATAAGAAAATAGTGATATGATCGGCCGTAGCTATCCAGCTTCCAATTTATGAACACATTGGCAACGTGTAAATAAATAAAGCGTATTGAAGAACATTTGCCATCGTACATACAGTACAAACTAGAAATATAGAATCCGAATTTGAGAGCAACCGAGACACATGATGCATTGTGCTATTTTCCATACTCTGAACTGTGCAACAACGTGCAAGAGTACCGGATAGAAGAAAACTGCGGCTCGAGATGCAAATAAATTTTTAACTTTTTGAACATTTGAGATTTCAACATGAGAAAATTTCCCTCAAACCACAAAAGTTTTTACTACCGCTGTTATTAAGCCATTATAATTTGCCCATGGGCCTGAAAAGGCTCACGAACTTGCACTTTGATCTTCAGATTAGCAATATTAATTTTCTGACAACTCTAGGCACTCTCTTATATCCGAGGTTTACTGTACCGATTAATCAAAAAGAAAAGAACATCAAATATTACAAACAACAAAACAGTTATGAATGAACTGGGGGAATATTAATAATAACAGGATTACGAGTTGATGGAGTGACACTTGAATTAATTTGTTTGGGCACAGTATTTTTCCCTATTAAACGCTTTAAAAAGTTCACCAAAGGCGCAAACAAGGACAGCATTGAGTCACGATATGGTCTCATTGTAATCAAAATGACCAAGCATGTATATAAATGAGAGTAGAGAACGTTGTAACCGGCAATTTTTCCAAAGAAAGCGCCGATAGGATTCAGCACAAAACTTCGCAGAGCATACGGCGCATTAAGCAATAAAGCAATTTGGAATGCGTAAATAAAAGCTTTGTCAAACACAGGAACCACTATCTGCAAAATCAAGGAGTATGTTAAAGAACGATTTTCTTTGAGACGCTTTTTGTCCGCAACATGTAATGTCGATCGCAAGCGCATCAAAATCAATATGAATATAGCGATACTTAAAACAACTGACAAAACCCAAGGTATTATAAAAAAACCAATTATGATAAAATTTCCTAGCTTATTGGATATACCGATCTCATAAAATAATCGAGTATCAACTGGTAAAAGAATCAAATAACATAAGGAACATGAAAAAAAGATTCGACGGGGTGTCATCCATCCATCATACCAATCAGGTTGTGAGATTGCCAACCAGCGGTTGAGAATAGTTGCGAAAAGGGTCACCATTTGACCGCAGGCGCCAAATTTCGCAGCCAACTCTTTCACAAATATTTCATTGAAAATAGTCCACCATAATGGAGTGTTTGGGAGGTTATAGAAACTGCCATATTGCCCTGGTCCATAAACTACGGTCACTACAATACCACTCGCTAGGTTACTCAGTGAGAAAATAAAACTTGCAAGTGCCTGGTTGAGGATAAACCATTTGTAGTCATTTTTGATGTGTTTTTTATCAAAAAGCGTTAGGCCGATGACAAGCATAGAAAAGGCCATTCCTAAAGCATTGCTTAAAAGCTGAACCCAGTAGACCTCAAGTCGCGTCAACCATGTTTCATCGGATATGAGAGCGGATGCTGTTGCCGAGACGTTCGCCATTTGATCGATTAGTAGACAACACCTTTCGCTGTAATAAGCAGTTTCAACTTCCGTCAAGAAATAGAATTGATTAAATTATTATTGATTTAGCTGTGAGAAAATTTTCGTAAGTGAAACTTTGAAAGAGCTATAAATGAGCTTTAGCTCTTAAATCTCCTGAAATGATACTAAAAATGGTACGTTATATTTTTACTATTCATGAATCGTTATTTTTGGTGTTAAGCCTCACTAATTTACTTTGGCAATGGCTGGTTGTGAATGACAAATCCTAGAAGTCATAGGAAATTCTGAACTGAAAGTTCGGAAGAGTATGAAGAGGGTTTAAGGGAAATTCATAGCGTACTATTTTGTCATTTAATTTCCCTTGCATCGCTTCCTGATGTCTGCCACATATTCTCATAATTATTTTTCGACCCTAATCCTTTACGTAAAAGCTACCAGATCACGGCTCGGTGTCGAAATTTGTTCACGTTAGCTACACACTTTGGCCACATATGAGCACTAACAATGAGCTATAAACAGGCAATCTCAGCGACTTTCGTGATCATACTTCGTTCGCGCTACCATAAGGCATACTGACGCTTAAAATACTAGCAATAACTTCCTACTTGACTCAAAACTTTGCGTCATCCGCCGTGTTTTTGTCTGTAGTCAAGGCAAATATTTTTGATATTTGAGCATGCTCATTGATAAGTAACTCACAGGAGAATAAAATAAATTGACTGCTGCTTCCGTGAAATGTCGCTGTATAAATGAGACCAGCGGGGAGTGAAGGCCAATTATTTACTTGGAAATGTATTAGTATGCATTTTCGTTCAGGCCACAGAGAATCAAAAGGTCTCATTTCGTTGCTCCAATCGAGTCCTTTTGATTACGGAATCAAATGTTGATGAGTCATTGACTGCGTTGGCAGTCAGTGTGAATGCAAATGAGAATTGTACCGCCAACTAATTCACATAATTTTTAAAAATCTTGACTGGCTATCTCTTTTGCAGAATTGTTATGTCGATCAATCGTACTTCTACCGAGAGTAAAGGCAGGAAGGGAGGATATGACTAATCACGTTCAAAAAGAAGCTATACGTAACACTAAAGAGCCACCTTTTCAACTCAAGCATGTACGTCCATCCCATCCTATCGATTTGCGTAGAAGCATGTATTTGTTCTTTACAAAACTTCTGCCCAATGATTATCTAATGGAAAATTTCATGACGCATTAGTTTTTTCTTTCATTCTTGATTTTAAGGACGGTTCGTTTTAAAATTAAATTTTAACTAAATTTCGTCTGTTTGCAGAGGTTTACGGGTGCGCTGCGATCCACCTTCATTATGTGAAAATGATTATTATGACGACTCTTATAGCTTATATCTTTGCTAAATCAACAGAACATGCACCGTCGGAGACGGTTTTTTCAAATAAGCTTGTTTTGTTGAGTATACGGGAGTGTAGGGTTGTAACGGGGACGGGGAATTGAAAATTCCGAGGACGGGGACTCCCCGATACAACCCTACGGGAGTGTAAGGATGAGTGGATTCTATAAAAGTGCTCTGGCTATCATGAGATCGTAGGCCAGAATTACGGTATATGCTAGCGATAACATTAACTCTATCGATCCTTCTATCCATACAATTTACGCATCACATGACAAAATCAGAGAATATTTAGTGTATAGCGTGAAAAGGTTTCTTTCAAGTAAAACTAATAACTTTGTAATGCTTTCAAATTAATCAGCCCCCCTCTATTATTATGTTCACGAACTAAATTGTCCATTTCAAAATAACAATGCTTACATGATAGTTACTCTCATATCTTTATTTAAAAGAGTATCGTGAAGTGCACTCCACAATACTTGTGTGATAGCAGTTTAAAAATATTCCACACTGCGATATGAATTCTACAGTATTCCATTCTTGTCCCAATATACGTTCACTTCTATGTACTGAGAGACCAGTCGATCTAACCTAATTAATCGTTATTACTTTTTGCATTCGTATTCCCATAGTACATAAAATATAAAATTCCTATACATTTTTCAAACCAAACTCCGTGACAGAAAGCTATAGCGAAGCTGAGAATGACTCAAATAATGTGCCACAATATAATATTTAGCAAGCTGTCAAACTCATTAAAAGGCCAACTGAGGATAACAGGCACCTTTCCACTTTGAATGACACAAGAAAATATAATCATTTCTTGTGGAAACACCAACCAGATTCACGAGAATCAACGACGACGTTTACAGGCTAATGTAAATGTACCGTGATTATAATATAAGGTCTGTTGAGGAACTAATCACATTTTTCTAGTGAACATAATGCCGTCTCTCAAGATAACTACAAGTTAACGTACGTGCAGTTTAACAAACATAAGTTCTGTATGACTTCAATGGTGAGCTTAATGGCAATTAATGTGGCCTTTATTTTTCCTTAATATCTTTATATAATACCTTAATATCATAATATCTACTCAATGAAAACACATACCGTACACGCAAAGTAGACTCTTCTGGTGAGCGTCTATTCCTTGAGTAACCGATCTAATGAGAATGACATCTGTTTATACTGTCGAATAGCCAAGAGAGATAATTATTTGTAAAGATTATATCAGCACACGGCCTAACGGAGTAGATCGCAGGTGAGTTGAGTCAATTCAAATTAGTCATTTTGATTGCCACTTTATTTCTATTCTATTATTCCAGAATTTTGTATCGATCCGCCTGAAAGCTGCAAGCATATTACTCATCGCAAGAAAGATTCACTTTATAACGTAATTAAGTCGTGCTCATTATCGGACAACGCTTCAGTAAATCAAATTTGTTCACAATCAAGTACTTGCTTAAACTTTCCACAAGTCTTCATAAGTGATATTGAACACCAATATCCTTTTTGGGATTCTTTAAGTCATGCAGCACTCTTTCATGTGGATGGCTCTATGAGCAAATCACATGTTAATCTGCACATTAGCCTGACGGACTCTAACTCGGTCATAGACTTCTTTCCGGTGCTTTACTCAAGCCGTTTTCACCAAATAATAACAGAAACAACAGCGATAGGGAGAAGAGCTGTCTGTCAAAAAGTTGATATGGGTCAAGTGACATATCTTTCCACCTACCGAATGTTTCAGCGTTTTGTTTAATTATAAATTTTCAACTTTCACAATTGATGTTTCGTGAAGAAAATCTGCGGGTCCCGGCACGCGTTCCGCTCAGGATATTGTTTGAATAGCCAAGAATGCCGGATGCCGGCAAAGTACCGAAGACGAACTGTACGACGCTCGTGATTAATCATCCACAGTAAAAGTTCGGCAGCTGCAAATGCTTTTCGCTGACCAACGCTATCCAAGAGCATTTTATAGACGTTCTTTACCGAGAAAGTGTAGGCAATAAAATTGAGAAAAAGGCTGATTGACTAAACTTTTACTTCAAGTTATGGTTGCAGATAGTTATTTAAATACTGTTTAGTTTCAGTGGCTTGTGTGGGTCTTTTACGTAGACGCTGTGCTATGTTGATTTAGCTGCTCGATTCATAGGAAAACTTGCAACCCGAGCTGTCCACTACCTAGCCGCGAAGACTAGTTGTCATCAGCTCAGCGCGCGCAGCAGCAGGTTTGTCAACATCGTAAAGCAAGCAGGTCGCGGTGTGAAACCCGGTAGTTTCACCTTGCAGTCACTTAAGGGAGAAGACGCGTCGCGTTGGGTGTCGTATAATCGTCCGTGCCGACACTTTTATTCTTGGAATAGACTTATCCAAATTTGTTGCAAAGGAAGCATGATGAATCATTGAGTGCCCGCTTGGAGGGTGAGAGAAGAGGTTACCGGTGAACGAAAGGAAAGAGCGGTGGGGAGTACGGCTGAAGACTGTTAAGGGGCGTTCAAGTACATTGATTCGTCATGGGGTGCTGCTGTTCCAGCGGAAAGGTAAGCGTCGTAAATGCCATTAACTATGTAATATCAAATTAGAAATGTCTGTTCTGTTGTGTTTTGCAGTTGCAATGTGGTGGGAGTAGCATGGGTACAGATTAAGATGAGTTCTGGCCTTTCTTAACGCTTAGGCTTAGGTCAAGATATTGTGAGGGTCACTATGGAAATGGATGCAGATGGGTTTATATGCCATTTCATTTTAATAATTACGTTTTCCAAGTCGGATATGACACTTTTCACATTGTTTTGATTTTAAAATTGTCCTTATCAAAGTCGAAATGGTATGAACATGTTCCATATTGTTCATTCAGTTTATCGCTCCATGATTTCCTTTCCTGACACCTGCGCCAGTGCTAGCTTAGATTGTTTGGACTCCTGAAGTATTGTAATACGTTGAAGCTTTGTACTGTTTGTAAGTGGAAGACAGCATTTTCCATTTAGGATCCATCCTTGAGGCCCGATCCTCACCGACCGAGGGAATGCACGGATATTCCTGCTTGCGGCTTATTCTTCCTGTTCTGGTGCGTAATGGTACGTCTTTTTTCTTTCTTACCCCTTCACTATTTACTGCAAGCCATATTGTTCTTTCAGATTTTCATCGCGATATTCTCCGCTTTGCAAGGCGATTTGTTCCGACTAATCTATGGAACAGACAGCTTCGGGAATACGTGCGGCAGAGCGAATGATCCGCTGGTCAGCTCGAACAACTCCCACCTGTCTCTTCCTCTTTCTGGAATGGACATGCGCCACAAAACGTATGACTCTCGACCGTCTATAGTCAGAATTTTACGATCGGTAGCAATAAATCAAGTCAGGCATCTTAACATCAATCTGATCACGAAAACAAAGAAATGAATGACCTTTTTTGTTTAAAAATGGTAGTTTTCGCGACCAAAGCAAGTACTCGTTGTTTACGGCCTAATATTTTCGTACTGATTGAAATTTTTGGCTACACAGTCGTCATTTTTCGATCAGTAACAAGAAATCGAGTCAGGCACCATAGTTCAGTATGATATTCACTCGATTTTCGGTGCGTGAACGCAACTTTCTACCAAGAATGACAGTCGTTTCTTGGTATTTAACGTGCGTAAATAGATAGAATGATTGAATTTCAAAGTAATTTGCCTTATTCAATCTATGATTTCTCGTTACTGATCGGCAAATTTAGACTATATATTGTATTTATCCCAACTAATTTTCAGCTTTCTCTTCCCAATGGACGTGCGCCGACCATTCGAAACGGTGTGGATTTGTGTACAGGAATGCCCGCCGAAAACAATGGTGTATACAAGCGATTTGGTGGAGTACGGCAGAGGGGGAGGAAATTATCTCTGCTCCTACGATGTGCCTCTGCGAAATTATACACACACCGACCTGCATTGGTCGTCGAACATCGGTCCGTGTCCGGTGATGCCCGTCATGCGAAGGTGATCTTTGATCTCTCTTCGTCTGCTCTTACTCGTTGCTTTTGTTAATTATTCTGCATTTTTGTGATGGACAGTTTTTATTGTTTTAAGCGCTCATATGAGAAGTTCGAGGAAGATCATTCTTTTTGAAGGATTCTGTAGGCTGGCTGAGTTTGCCGCAGTTATTCAGAATGACTTTTATTCTTCAATTAACAAATTAGAGAAAGGGATATTTCCAATTTATATGAATTGGTATGGAAAATTGATATGAAAAACGTCCTTGATTCGGAAAGTGTCCTTATTAAAGTGGAAACGATATATCTTTTTCAGCACGCCGATATTAAATCGCTGCGTGCCGACGGACTTTCTGGAAATCGGCCATGATATCATGTCGAAGATTTTCGGATTCCTGAACGACGCTGATCTGTTCAAGCAAGTGCTCAGTGACATCGTCATCGTTCGTCATGACATCCTTCTCTTTTGCATCCTCGCTTTCAGTGCGTTCATTTATTTCCTCACCAACGAGTTTTCTTCTTTGAATGCGATTTACAGGGTCATTCATCATCATTCGTCACTTTTGCATTCAAATTGAGTGCAGAGAATGACGAATTTGCATCCAAGATTGTTGAATTTCTGTTCAAAGGTGACGAATTATGACAAAAGAGCCTGTATTTCGCAGTTGCAATGTAGTCCGTATTAGACCCATGAAATAATAATAATTCAATGAGGACTAAACTTGAAAATTTTCGCTAGCATTAGCCGATCATACGAATATCAAGAATGCATTATTTTTAAATGTCACTCTCATTAATATTGCATGTTATAGTGAGAAAGATTAACATTCTTCTAATGATGCCATATTTCAGTCATTTCATTGGTGGTCGTATTCGTGATGCGCTTCGTAGCGGGCATCGTCGTCTACCTGATCTTCATTCTGGTGTTACTTGCAGCCGCTGGTAAGTAATGTTATAGTCAATATAATATTACAGTTTAAGTCACCAAGGAAATGCCTTAATACGCATGGTAAGATTCGAACTGTGCGCCAATGCTGTTATGTACAGGCAGACCGTATTAATTCGGTTAAGTGAATACAGATGTGGTAGAATGAAATTGCAAAACACTAATTAGCTTACAATTGCGAAAATTTCAAATCATACTTTTGCAATGTATTGTTTATGAGTATTGTTCTCGCGAATACTTTCTCGCTTTGTGACAGCGCTGATGCGTTTTCCATGCGAACTTTTTCGTTGCGAGACCAACCCATCTTAATTTATAACCGACGAAAAAATACTGATCACACACATATCCCACTGACCCTTACACTGTCCTGATATTCAGGGATAACAGCGGCATTGTGGTACGGTTGGTGGACGCTGAAAATGTCGTTGGACCATAAAGAGCTCACCACAAACGGCACGCAGCTTCTCATAATGGAGACCAAAAATGAACACACGATTCTCATCTACGCCATCGCCGCTTCAGTCGTATCTGTGAGTTCATTAGCGTCGTGTTTTTCTGCGTTACGGCGCTTTGGCGGTAAATTCAAATTTTTATCGCGTGCTTTGTCAGCAGAGTGCGAGGCTATGAAAAAAAGTTTCCTTACGATATCATTTTGTAAAAACCATTCCAAGTGTCGCGTTTAAACATGCCGCGCGCAATTAGAACGCTATGACATTGTCTTGCATTGTAATTCATCAGTTTTGCATTCAAATCCGTTAATCTTGCGTTCGAATCGGAATATAAAAGTGACCAGTTTTAGATGCAAGACTGCGTGTATGTATTTATTGATAACTTTAGCGCGCTTATACCTCATATGTCTGTTTACTTAAGTAAATTCAGCAAAAAATGTTGTAATCGCAGGTTGAGCTGGCATGCTGCTATGGAAACCAAAATCTTATGCGTTGAGAGGTTAGCGTGCAGAATTTCAACAAAATATTTCCATAGTCAACCAAAACTCGACCCTCTCTTAACTCATCAAAATGTCCATTCATGAACCTCCTTCAATGTGTCGTTGCGCGGTTTATAAAAAAAATAATCAAATGACTTATGTTCAGGCGATTCTAATGGCTGTGATCTGCTGCCTGTTTCGAAGCGCGGGGCTGGTGGTCGACCTGTTCAGAGAGGCGGGCCGGGCGCTGCAGGCGATGCCGATGCTGCTCATCCAGCCGCTGTTCACCTTCATCGCCCTCATGATCTTCTTCATCTACTGGTCGCTGGTCGTTTTGCTGCTCGCTACATCCAGTAGGCTTTTGTTTCTTTTTTGTTCTTCTCATAAAATATTGACTTGTTTTGTTAAAATAGTTCTCCACAAGCGAGTTAAAACGGTAAGTAGGTGTTCGTATGTGTGGTGGGTGTGTGGTGTGCCTGAGCGTGCATTTTATTATTTTTACTTGCGTTTTCCTTATCAGTAAGAAGCACCGAAGTGAATAACGTATCCCCAAGTTACCGAGGACGTATATCGCAGTGGGAACAAATTATATATCAAGGAAAAAATGCTGGAAAGACGAGTGAGCATGTGAAATGATTGATTTTGCTGCTTTAAAGTCGTCGCCGCATGACAGAAACTTTGCAACCGTTTTTGCAACTGGCGAGTGTGTTTACTTCGTTTTTGAATAATAATCACGGTTTTAATGTTAATTGTAAAAGGCTGATGAGAGTAAACGTGAAGCTTGAAAAAGTCGCTTTACTTCGACTAAGAAGCAAGAAAGCATCAAGTGACGTGTATGTATTATCGATAGTCGTTAGAGGATAAAGTGGCTTTTCACGTTTCACGTCAATTCTAGTCATCCCTTAATCATCCATCACTTTCTCTTCAGCGCACGCAGTGCCAGTGAAGCAGAGTGCTCTACCGCCGGCGCCGTACTTTGAGCAGACGGTGGTGGTCTACAACGCGACGGCCGCCATTCGGTACATGTGGTGGTGGCACGCCGTTGGCCTCATCTGGACGGCCGAGTTCCTCCTCGCCTGCCAGCAAATGGTCGTCGCCGGCTCCGTCGCCGCTTGGTACTTCTCCAGGTACAGTGGAATTCATTTATAATGATTTCGGTTATACCGATATTTTCACTTCTAACGGTTTCGGTTATACCGATATTTCACTTATACCGGTCATTTTTGTCGGTCCCTCAAATACCGGTATAAACGACTTTCACTATATGCGCTGTTCTCACGAATAAGTGTGTAACGTAAGCACATTATGTTTACTCTCTATAGTATATCACCGTACAAAATTCAGTTCTTCACGCTAATCAGGCGTTCGCGTGTGGAGAAGGTTTCGCAGGGAAGGCACCGTAAAATCTCTTATAAGCGCTATGTGCTTTTCTTATTTTAATCCAGGATTTAGTAAAAAAAGTCAAACAATGAAAATTAGCACCATATTATACAATTCGACGACTGATACTTTTGCCGTTGCATTTAACATCCCAAAACACAAATTAATAATCGATAAAGTACGATATAATATCACCTTGTTGTTCAGGGATCGAAGCCGAGTGCGCTTCCCAATCTGCCACGCGATCAAGCAGCTCATCTGCTACCATCTCGGCTCAGTCGCGCTCGGTTCTCTCATCATTACGATCGTCAAGGTTCCTCGCCTCATTCTCATGTATATCCAGGCCAAGTAAGCTTTTCTTTTGTTCGCTTCCATGAGCGTATGATATGGTATGTTGATGTTGATTCAGATTGACTGGCTCGACCAATCTGATCGCCAAGTACGTTCTCAAGTGCTTGATCTGCTGTTTGTACTGCGTGGAGAAGTGTCTGCGCTACTTGCACCACAACGCCTATACAATCATCGCCATAGAAGGGCGCAGCTTTTGCCCGGCAGCGGCGCAGGTGCGCTTTTTATCACCGTTATCATTTTTTATCATTTTTATCACTGTTTCCACTTGTTGTCACTGTTTATACTAGTAAAGCTTCCGGTCAAGGGTACGAAATTTTCCGGCTCACAATAATTGCCTCGCTCACTTTCTTGTCGAAATTGAAAGCTTAATGAATACGTCACCTCAGAAGGCTTCCGCGAAGCTTCCCATTGAACCGTCGGGAGCGATGTGTCCTCTTTTGTCTAACTCTTATGCCGTTGCTTGATGATGCATCTGCTTAATACACCTCTTCAAACAATCAATATCATTTTAGGCGTTTGGAATTTTGGCGTCGAACGCTACAGACGTTGCGACAATCAATACTGTTGGCGATTTTGTGCTCTTCCTGGGAAAGTGCGGCGTGGCGGCTCTGACTGGATTGGTGGCTTCCTTGCGATTCAGGGTACGCTAGCAATCGAGGAAGATTCGGATAACAGTCTAAATTTTCAGGATAACCCCCAGCTGCATTACTGGGCGATTCCGCTATTGATGGTGTGCATTTTCGCATATTTCATCGCCCACTGCTTCTTATCAGTCTACGAGGTTTGTTGCTATTTTACTACACGCTGAGGAAATGCACTCCAATCAGTGTTGTGCTTTTTTATCAGTAACGGTGTTATATCCGCATCACAGCCGGCATTTTTTAACTAACGCTAGGAAGTAAAAAATAAATAAATTACGTCATCCCGTCGTGAGTCTGTGGCTGTTTGAAGTATGCTTTTAAAAGAATTAACACCACTCTACCTTTATATCAAAATTTCGCAATTTTTCATAGTCGCGCGCTTCCTAAAAAGTACATTAGAAATTTACACAAAATAGTCATGTAGCGCGCACTTTTATGACAATTCTCTTCTTTTCAGATGGTGATTGATACGCTCTTCCTGTGTTACGCCGAAGACAAGGACTATTCAGCTCGTACCGGCGAAGAGGAATTCACCGACGCCCATTTCAAAGTAGCACTTTTCCTATTTCGCATTCAATCAGGATCTAATCGATATTTTCAGGATTACATGAACGACACCATCCAGAGAGAGCGCCGTCTCTATGGGGACACATACAGATATCAAGGACCAGTTGATTTATAATTTGTGGTTTTCGAGTGTGAAGCTATTGTTTATCATTGTTGCATAGTCCTTTTGATACCATATCGTTGTGGCTGTTGTCCAGGCTTTTGCTACTATAATTCTTTTTCCTACTGTTGTGGTGGTTTGTTAATTTAGCGTTTTACGGGATTACGAATTGCATTGTGCTTTCACTATTGTTTTATTTATTTCAGGAATGCATTTGTTTAGCTGACATGTTAACTGCTCAGTATCCATGAAAACATGCATTTATTCTTCATTTATCGGTGCTCGCCGATATTGTAAATAAAATGAATCTGAAAGCCACGATTTACGTGCATTTATGAATGTGATGCACTCGGAGAGATAGGTATGGACGGGCACTTTTAAAGATCCTTCTTCGCCCTTCAAAACTTTGAACGTCTGCCTCTCAAAGCCAGTTAACAGCGTTGACGATGTAGCGATGCGTAGTCAATTTTTCATCAGAGAGAGAATAAAATAGCGAGGTGATGTGCGAGAAAGAAAAAAAAGAGGTAGAAAGCGAGAGAGAGAGAGAAAGGAAGTGCATGCGCGCGATAGGAATATGACAACGAATAGGAAAAAACGGTAGACCCATGGCTCTCCCCCATCTTGATTGGCTCCAAAATTCGCATTATCGGTAACGCCTTCTATATCATACAATCCATTGCAACAGAGCAATGAGAATGCACAGAAAGAGGCGTTGTGCTCGTGGTTCAGTTACTCTCTGTTCGCTAGCTCATTTAACAGCACCCTTCCGTTAAAAGCGTCTCATGAGGGATACCTGATTTATAACTTTTCCCAAGATGTTTTATCCTATTATTGTGATCGAAACTCTCTCTCCCTGATTAACTTTGTTTTGCTCTCAGTATTGATGGCTAATGAATCGGAATAACCTTAATGGCGTAGAGCTCAAGATCTGTACTGTGCTGCGTGTCCAGGGACACTCGTACATGACAATAAATAGCATCCTCTCGAGCGCTTCCCTCATCGCTATCATGTCGTTGCGAAGGAAGTCGCGATAATTTAATTGCCGTTGGCTTAGGGATTCGGTCTCCATATTAACTATACGAATTCAATTGAACAGTCACGTCAAAACTCGCGTAAGTATTGTCTATCGCTGTTAGTTAACTATTTAGTTGGAACAGCTTACTGGAAAGAAGTTGTCTCAGAGTAATTTGTCCCTTCATTGCCCGCTCCTTTAACTCTCCACACTTCAGAAAACTCTAATCGAGGAAAATATTTTTCGTCAAAGTCCGAAATAATCAGCGCTTTATTATGCACAACGCGAGTACATATTATAATGTTGTCAGTTTTCCTCAGTTTCTACTCCTACAAGCGCTTCATATTGCTACTGGCATCTTCGGCACTTGCGGCAATATGTTGGTCTTGCTCGCATACAGCAAATTCAAACAAGTGCGTGCGCTGGAATGCTCCCAGTTGGTGGCCGCGCTGGCCATTGGCGATCTCATCAGCTGCCTTGGTAGCATCACGCTGGGAGTTTCAAAGCTGGAAATTGCTCTCTTTGACGACTACGACTACACAAGATTGTATTGTGTTGCGACGGCTTGTGAGTTGACGAGGAATTATGTGGTTAAGCGGCGATTACACACCGCAGCTTCTTCTGTCTGTAACTCTTTGAACTTTTAAGGGCTGTAATATAAATATTTTACTATATTACCGTACTGCGCTCGAGGGCGTATGAACACATGTTTTTTAGGTGTTGTTCAAGTGGGTCTTGAGATCAGTCAGCTGATGACCGCTTCGATCGCCGTCGACCGCTTTATGGCCTTGAGTAATCCGTTTTCCTATCGGATAATGGATCATCGCCGTTTTGCACTTGTTTCATTTGGAGTCGCATTGTTGGCGGGTGGTGGGACGATTATTCTCTCTACAATTGGTGTGGATTTCAGCATCCCACCGAACAGATGTTCTTGGAGTAAGTGTGGCGAAATTTGTTTCACTTTCGATGCGGCGGTGTCTAGCAGGGATTGCAAAAGCATTGAATAATTTCAGCCAGCGCAGTTTCTGATGTGAGCAACGACATATTTCTTCTGTTTAACGCCCTGATTGGTCCAGCTATCGCCGGGATATACTAGCTCGCCCTATACAAACAGTAGAAATATCGTCGCAGTCTCGTCGGCGACCGCATTTCGGAAGGCTTTTTCATCATTCAAGCCAAATTGACAAAAATGTTGACTCTTCTTGTGACCATTTATTTGATTTTAGTTGCGCTTCCGCTGTTCATCTTGTTTTTTGCTTTAACGTACAGAAGTGTTATCCCAGTTCAGGTAACTGTCGCCGTTATTTCTCCAATAGCCTATCTTGGCATGAGTCTTAATTCGAGTATCAATGTACTTGTGTACGTGAGCTCGAGCTCAGGTTTACGGCCCTATATCATGCAGCTGCTGAAATGTACTTCGTCTTGAAGTGAAAGATGCTTCGCTATGCTCGAATGATTTAGCTATGAAGTTCACTGGTTACAATAGATTATGATTGTACTTTCTTCGACCAAGTTGCTCGTGCTCTTCGCTATACTATTCTATGCATATAGCCAGTAACTATTATGTTAATTGCATTCATGAGATGCTAACACTAAAACAATCATTATTGGAACATATATCAGTGTGTAAACGTGTTTATAAACGATTTCGATCTCTCTGTATATTCTTATATCTAATCTTGTGAAGGCACGCCGTGAAATCTCAGCAAGCTTTCACTTTCTTCCTGAGGAAGGAAGGAAAGAATAAGTAATTGATCAGAAATCGCTCGCCGCTTAGATGCAGTTTTTAGGGACTGCCGAATCCGTTCGCGCCATCAACAGATGGATCGGACGGTTCAACGCCGGAAGGCAGACACTTCAAGACAAACATCGCAGTGGTTGACTGGCAGCGGCAGTAAATGACAAAAATTTGCGTGCTGTGGAGGCAGTTCTGATGCAAGATCGAAGAGCTACTATCCGTGAAATCTCAGAACATTGTGACATTAGTGTGCGACAATTTCACGAAATTCTGCACGTTATCCTTCAAATGAGCAAGATTTCTGCCAAATGGATCTTTCAGCTGTTGGAACCTCAACAGAAGCAAGACCGAATTACTATTTGTAAAGAATTCTTGGATCCTTTATAGCATAATGGTGAAATAAGCGCGGTTGTGTTTGTGGTCGTTTGGCTCGATTCTCTTTGTTTTTCGTACTTTATTGTGAAAGCGCGACCTTCTATTTCCCTAAAAATGTCAGAGGTTTCGTTTTATGCGCGTGCGAAGAAGAAGTTGCCATCGTTGAACTATTCACAAGCACATTGCACACTTCAAGACGCAACCAATATGGCAGATACGATATGTCGCCGCAAATCGCGATCATTACTTAGTCTCTTCTCTATAATTGCTATATCACAACACCACTAGCATTGAACACTCGTCGATCGCGTTGCTGGTCAAAAAGTTGTCACTATTGGAAACGCGAGAAACTTAGGAAATGCTGCAAGCTTGCGAATCGAGAACATCGGTACGCCTTATCCATGTCGATGCCGAAGAGTCGACCGAAGTCGCTTCCACCGGCGGCGGACCGGTATTGGCTTTCTTCACTCGGGGTTTGCTTCTATCCCTTTTCATTTGTTTCAGTTGTTTCTTTAGCCCCGTTTCTGATGGTAGCACCATCTTCGGTTTTACCGGCGCTTCGCTGACTAGCGACAAATTAACCTGGGTGAAGTCTATACCGTTATCTTCCACGATGCCGCGCACGTTCTGACGATGCTGTTCGCATAGCCAGAGTTTCTTGCGCGAGTGGGTAAAGCATCGAATTAGTTCATGATTGTAATTTAATAGAGAGTTGCCCCCTACCATTGGATTTGCGAACTGCTTCATTGCGATCATTGCTTGCTGAAAAGAGCATAGGTGTCGCTGTAGTACAGAAAAGCGTAATGCCATAGATTTTACTGCCAACAAAAGCCAGACCTTAAAATCGCTTCCTTCGGTAAGCGCCGCCTGCTTTAGAATGTGAAGAAATTGTTCGGTGTTTTCGCCGCACTCGAGGATGTTCACTGTGATTGGAGCGTATTGCAGAATGCTGTACAACGGGGCCAGATATGCTGCTATCTTTGGCAGAAATGTATTCAAATCAATGCTGTCCAAGGGACATATTGATCCGGTCGCGTGCCATGCCTATAAAAACAGTCTCAATTGAGTTGCATATATGACACTGGACGAAAAGTCAAGGACGCACCCCGTCATTTTCGCAAAGAAAACGCAAACACGCATTTTTGCTGGAAAGGCCGATGAGTTCCCAAAGAGAGATGGCGGTGATGGCATCGGCTGACTGCGTGTCCACTTCCTTTCTGTCATTATTCGATTGCAGAGCGGTTGGCGGTCGTTTAGTGAGTTCATTTGTATCGTCGATTATTCTGTCAAGGAACATGAGGTTGGGGTACATGGTAAACCACTCGAACGTCGGCTGCAGAGCGATCTCAACCGATGTCTGCATACACTGTCGAAGAAATTTCCTCTGCGCCAATTCGCACACCTCCTCATACGCTGAGTGGTCGTCGGTTTTCACTGTTTTCTGCTCTTCAACATTTGAGTTACTTTGTTTCGGCTTGGAGCGACTTCTATCGCTTCGTCTTCGTCTCGCAGCCGAAGAAGAGCTGGCTGATTCAGATGACCAGAGTTCGTCTGGTACTTTCTCACTTATCTGCTCTTCTTTATTCTTTCTTGTCTTCTTCTTGACCACGCTGGAAACGGCTTTTCGGACAACCGACCGCTTGTGGGATTTTTCCCCAGTTGCTTCATTGACGAAGGCGAGCAGCGCATCGAAGTTCTGGTCAACTTTGATTTGCATGTCGATGCATTGGGCGTTCAACGCGAGCATGGCCACTTCGGATTTCTGCCACTCGCGACCCGTGCCAACGGGGCACAATAGGAGCGGCAGTTTTAGAGTCTCCGTTGCGATGTGAAACTCTAGCATGCAGTAACTGGATTTAATGTACTCGTCCGATACACAAACGATGACCAACTTGACTTTGCGCAAAGCTTCAGCGATTTCTTTGTACAGGGCACCTTCGCGATCGTATTTGATGTCGAGCCAGGTTTCGACGCCTTTTTCGCGCAAGAACTCATCGAGCTCTCTCGGGTCGACCTCGCCGAGTGCGCCGGCCACTTTGCGAGTGCCCTTGTCGACGGCGTCCTTGGAATTCACCCAACAGTAACTGATGAAGACTGCGTAGTCGGCGAGTTCCGATTTTTGCTTAGTCGCTTCATTGACGAAGGCGAGCAGCGCATCGAAGTTCTGGTCGACCTTGATCTGCATGTCTATGCGTTGGGCTTTAAACGCGAGCATGGTCACTTCGGATTCCTGCCACTCGCGTCCCGTGCCAACGGGGCACAATAGGAGCGGCAGTTTCAGAATGCCCGCTGCGAAGCGAAATTCAAGCATGCAGTTACTGGATTTGATGTACTCGTCCGATACGCAAACGATGACCAACTTGGCTTTGCGCAAAGCTTCGGCAATTTCTTCGAACAGGGCGCCTTCGCGATCGTATTTGATGTCGAGCCAAGTTTCGACGCCTTTTTCGCGCAAGAACTCGTCGAGCTCTCTCGGGTCGACCTCGCCGAGTGCGCCGGCCACTTTGCGAGTGCCCTTGTCGACGGCGTCCTTGGAATTCACCCAACAGTAACTGATGAAGACTGCGTAGTCGGCGATTTCGGCGCGCTGACTGCCGAGCGCCGCCTTCGACTGAATGCGGCGCATAAGCTCGTCCAGCTTCAGAGCGTATTGGTCGACGTCGGCCATGTTTACGTACATTTCCGTGGCGACAACTCCCCCAATCGTCGTCTGGGACCATTTGTCGGTCGAAGAGATAACTACGCATATTTGAGGTCGTAGGGTGTTTATGCGGATGAAGCTGAACGCATCGGCGCACGATTTGTCGGCACAAAATCGTTCGGAGATTATAGTGACGATGGCCAAACAGGTTGTCAGCTTGGAGCCGAGCTCCTTCTGGCCGTCTTTGCCGGACATGTCGATAGAAACGGCGTCTATGTGGTGGGCGGAGAGATCAGCTCGCAGTTTCTCAGCACTGATTATATTTTTGCCGTTGCTGCTTGCATCCTGAGCGCAGGACAGAATGACCACAGGTCCACCTGATACGTTCGACTGCAACTGTTTCAGCTCGTGCATCATTCCCGTCAAGTGGCGCTCGTATTCGCCGATCGATGAAGGCGGCATCAGCTCGGTGAGGGCGCTGATTGAGACGATGTGAAAACTCTTGATGCATTGAAGAATCGGAGTCTGAATATTGTGAAATATATTTTATGTACGCGTGATCCTTTACCTTCAGCTCGGTGGCTCTCTGGATGTTCTTTGCAGAGAACATGTGCGCGTCCTGCGAACCATTCCGTACACAATCCGTACACGGAATCGACAGATCGTATGTGACCCCTTTGAAAAACTCATCAATCAGTGTTTCCAGCACCTAAAATCGCAGCCACACTTACACATTCACAGCGCGACTCGGAATGAAAAGCCAACCTCGTGCACAAGAAATAGTACATTCTCTGGACGCGGTCCTTGCACGATTAGCACTAGTTGTTGATCTTTGACCTGTCTGAGCAAGGCCAGGTGTTGATTTTTCTTCAGGAGAGATCCCTTTTTCCACACCGCAGAGCTATCTGAGTACTGTTACAACAAACACAGCAATGCTTATTATAAAGGCACAATATGTTACAGGATACAAACCTGGCAAAGTCGGCTCTGAGCTCTGTTGAACAGACCGGCTGGCAAATATTTAAATGCGTATGCCAACTTCATTTCCTTTATATTCTCATCTATTATTTCAGGCCACTCGTACTAAAAGTGAAAATTCGATATTCTCATGTAAAGATTGGGACGAGGGTCACCTCGGGCTCCTGTTCGGGCAGCAAGCATGGTACAATGTTGACGTTTTCCGAGGGGAAAGTGTAAGTTAGGTCGAATTCTTCGGTCAATTGCAGCAGCCACGGATGTAGCGAAACTGGGTACTTGGCCCAAATGACCGCAATGTCTTCGCGTTTGAACCGACCGTCCTACTCGATCATTTAGTGCAGTTTATTTGTTGAGTAAATTGTATCTTACTTTGATGACGCTCTCTTTCACCGTTATCAAGCAGGCCATGACATCTACAAGCCATTGTGGATTCGTGATGACTTTATTTCTCAGCAGTTCATTGCTAAAGTACTGCACGGAACCGAGTTCGTGAAGCAATGCCAGTCCCTCTTTGACCTGAAATTTAGTGCATAATCATGCTAATCTGGAGCAGCTAAAAACAGCCTGAAGAATTTACGTCGGCTTCGTCGATCATGCCCAATTCCTTCGCCAAATTCCACGCTTCTTGATAATCAATGACTTTACTGTCTCGTTTTCTGGAATAAATATACGTAAGCAGAGTTCACAGCGAGTGTCATGGACATCTTACTCTAACAGCGCCTCTTCCAGATTGAGCCAGTCGGTGGGAACCTTTTCGCCCATGTACGACTGCTGCAGCGTGACTTCAAAGAGCTTCTCTGCCAGTTCACTGACGCCCTAAGCGCAAGGAACGTACATTCGGCTGTTGAGGAAGCGGTTTACCTGGCCAGTGAGAACGCTGATATGATTGAACGAGACGATCTGAGGGAATGTTTCAGTCAACTCGAGCTCGGGAATATCCGTGTGAATCACTTGATCGGCGTGAGTACCGACGACGAAGATGGGCGCGAGAGGGGCGTGGCAGGCGATCGACGACAGCCAAAATTCGAGGCCTGCGTGCTCGTGGCCCAACCTCGTGTTCCACACGAGAAAGTAGACGGCGCGGTTGGACATAAAGAACTGCAACAAAGTTGTCGGCTTGGTTGCCCATTCGACAACGCAATGTCTACTTGATGAGTATTGTAGTAGACCGCTTGACCCGCAAAGTCCCAGATGCTATAGTTGATGGTTTCGTAAGTTTCTCCCGACTTTACGCGAACGTTCCATTCGGCGATGTCAATGCCGTTCGTAATCTCTTCCGATGTCGTTCCCTCGCTTTGATAATGATTGCTGAGCAGCGCGCGTACCAAACTGCAACACGACCATATGTTAGTGTAGAACTGAACGAATCGAAAAAGTGACCAAACCTGGTCTTTCCTGCCCCACCAAGACCGACCATCATCAGTTTGGTTCGTTTGCACTCCTGGAAGCCGCGAAGTAGTCGACGCAGGTAGGAGATTGCATTGTCCGATCCGCGTTTCACCACCTCCTGTGGCGGCGTATTCAAACTGACGCAGCCGGCAAGTTGAAGTGCTGAAATGACAACTTCATTTCTCGGTTTGAATGCCAAATAGTTCACTTTTTAGAGGACAGCGTCCAGCTTCTTCGCTGATAGTTTGTAGTCGCAAGCACATTGAGAGATTAAGCTGTTCGAGGTTGACGAGCAGACCGATGCTGGCCGGGATAGCCTGGATGTTTTGATTGGTTAGGTTCAGTTCCCTCAGGTACTTCAGTTGATATACGACGATGGGTATGACGGTCAGTCGATTGAATATATCACTGAGGTAATCGTTCAGTTTCGCAATGTTTTCTTCTTCAATCGGCTCTCTAAATTCAGCAGTTACAATCAGAGTTTTTGTCTGTATTGAGTTTTAGGAGGAAAGAAGACTAACGTTGTTAGACTTTGATAGGCGCCATCACCTCGTCTTTTCATATCTTCAACGACTGATTTCTGAATGTTGCCCTCCTCTGACGATGAGTTTTCGGAGGTCAACGGATGGTACTTTTCCCGGACATACTCCACCACGTCTGCGTGCATAATGATTTTGGGTGAGATCCAGTTCACCGCTGTCAGATCCAGAGTGTCGATATCTGTGCTTGCCAGACTCTGAGGAAGCTGATTTATTCTGAAGCATTATCGCTATCGTCGATCAATATTACTGCGAACTGAAAATGTTGCTAACGTTCAGTCAATTACCTATTGCGACCAATAAATAGCCATTCAAGTTTTCTAAGCTTTCCAATGGATTCCGGTATTTGCTGGATGCCGCAGTTGACGATGGCTAATGTTCTTAGGTTTGCGCACTCACAAAGCACATCTGGGAAAGTAAGCAGAGGTAAATCGGAACAATAAACGTTGACCAGAGTTGCAGTCCATAGACCGTAACTTGGAAACGTCGTGACCGTGTTAATCTGAACGAATATTGCCGTGTATATGAGAAGAAAAGAGTCTTCCTTACAGGGCCCAGTTGAATGGTGTCCAAGAACAGCAAATTCTGGATGTAATCTAAATTTTCCGGGCTTGTTACAACTTGTTGATTGCCTTCAAGAGGTTTTAGCGTTATGAACGCCGTATCGATTGCTCGTAGTTCAGGATGGAAGCCGTAAGGGATTCTTTGCAAAGATTCGCCTTTTGCGATGCTCACTTTTATTTCATCTGGAAATTAAGACGATAACCACTTGCAAAAATTGTGTAAAGAAAACCTCGGAATGGCTGTTTTGTCTTTTTCCTGCTTTTTGACCGAGAGGCAACGGCTGATTGCTCCTTATATGTCGTATACAACTGATAGCCTTCTGTTTTGGCAAACTGCAATCCTGCCTCCTTAATGCTGTTTAATATAAATTCGTCGTAGAGCAAAACTGCCGATGTGTAGAAGACTGTTTTGGAGTAGAGATTTAGGCACTCGAGCGCCTAGAAAACATGATTGAAAGTTCGACAATCGATTCGCTTTTGTACCTGAAGTCGTTCGCTGTCGGTATAAGAATCGTCAGTGGGCGTACCATAGACGCCGTTTTCAATGGCCGTCAGGAAGCCGGTAGCGCAGTTGGCGGAGAACAGCTGGCGAAGGGCCGAGTCCTGTCGCATGGGGGTCCAGTCTTTTTTCTCGGCGACGGTATGATCACTAACGGTGTCTATATTATTACGGGGCAATGGAAAGCCCTTTTTCGTCATTATTCGAACACTCTCAATTGCCACGCTTTTCGGAATTTCAGCTATTGCTGAAACATATGCCGTACGCTGCGAACTAAACGTTGCCGAGAATTCTCACATGTCTGTTGAGTCTGATATTTCCAAAGAAACGTAACATAGTTTTCGGTTTGGATTGACTGGATCCAGTAGCGGTCGCAGGTGACGAACTTCGTCTTGGTTAAAGTGGAAGGCAGCGGGACTGCGAACACCTGATTGGGGTCCAAGATTTCGTTCTCTCCAAGTTTATTGGTCACTAAACCATTAACGTTAGTATATAAGATATCTAATAGTCTTGCATACCTAGGATCATGGGCAATTCAGCCAAACTGATTTCGTTATCCTTATCCTCCTGCAGTTCGAATGAAAAAACGTGCTGACTATATCGCGGTGTTTTTCCTCTCTGGTCCTACAACAAAGACTGCCTCGATGTATATGTATATATTATCCAAACGTCCAAAAACACACCTCATTGAACAAATCATAAGGCACGGGAACAGATATGGTCTCCTTGAGATATACGGCCCATTCAAATTCTTTTACATAGCCTGCAAAGCAATCAGACTAGCATTGGTTTTTCCGTATTTGACAATCTTCCAAGTCGTTAATTAATAATCCTATGCTTTGCACTCTACATTAATAATATTTGTTAAGCATTTATTTAATGCTAAAGATAGAATTATCGATTAACTACTTGGAATATTAATATTTGACATCTCACCGTATGGTGGCTGTAGAGTTCTATCAGCTTCTGAAAACTGACAATAGCCAATTGGATGTAAATCACTGCTAGACGTTTCGGTTGTGTAGTTGTAGTTGTTTCCCCAACCATCAAAAGTGATGGTTACTTTGTTGCCGGAGACTTGTAAGATAGACGCGACGCAAGTGAGATGGGGATTACTTTGGTTGACGGCTTCCAATTTCATGCCAGCTTTCCACATGTAAGGACCACAGTACCCTTGATTCATCGATTTGAATGCTGCGCGCAGATAATCTCCGACGCCCCTCCTTTGTTCCTAAATGCCATGCTCACAAGATGTGCCAAAGTATGCTCCTTTTCATCTTGCTTACTGTATTGAAGAGCGCAAAAGGAACAGGCAAAGCGAATTTTGTTCTCAAAAATCCTATCCAGTCGAAGTTTTTGTTGATGGCTCCAGCTGTGATGGACAAAGAAAACCGGACGTTATGTGGCAAATCAAATGAGCGACTCGTTTGTTAAACCAACCAAGTGCGTCATGTCTCTCCGCCTGCCAACCGATTGGGTGCAGGCGTGGGTCGGTCCATTGGAACTCGTGTGTTCCCAGCGAAGTGGTCTCTTCTCCGGCCTCGTTCAAATCGATACAGGCAACCCTGACCGATTTTTCGTCCAATGACTCCACTTGAGCAGCGCAACACTGATCGGAGTCGGGCAGCTCGCATTCGAGAAACGTGTTGACTTCGGCATAAGAGACGCGTGTCAGCATCTGCAATGAAATTGTTATTTTGGGTAAGCATACATTGCTTTCGGATAAATAGTCATAATCGACTACCGGTACATCGGAGCTCAAAGCAATCTTGGTGTCTTTTGAGCTGATAACAACAGCTACGCGCGATCCAGAAAATCGAATACGATTTCTGTTGACGTGAGGCCAAGCGCCTTCACGCGCTATTCCATCTTCGCACTCGATGACCACGTACTGCGTCGCGATGGAAGATGTAATGTCCTCTAGCAAGAACTCTATCGCCGGAAGAGTGAGTACCTCTTCGTCTGCTTCGAGATTTTTTCGTTGTAAATTCATTGTGTAATCAGGGAAGCGCAAGTAAATCGAACCGCGACCAGAAATGTGCTGTACTTGTAGAGTTTTCATTTTAGGGAAATCGAAATTTATCTCCACTGCCGCATGCCATTTACTCGTGATTATGACTTGCGTGAAGTCCGCGCGATTATTGAGCAGCCAGTTGCTGTTCTGAAATCAGAGGTACCGATATACGCGGCTTTCGTTGAGATATTAGACCGAACACTTACATCGAAGAACTGGGTGCATCGTGGACATAGAGCGCATACATCGCAGAACGTAAACTCCTGATCTTGTCCAGTTGGAGCCATTCGACAGAGGGAACATCGTCCAATGACACCCAATCCTCCGCCGTTTGTATATAGCTCAAATCTTTTCCTTCCAACTGACCTTCTCTCATGCTTGCATGTCAGCGGGAAATAGCCGTCTTCAATGCTATTCCGTTAAAATAGGTATCATTGATAGTGTCTCACCAATTCCCATGTTATTCATGTCGAACACTTTTTTCGACGTCTTGCACTTCAGACTTTCGCTTCCATCTAACACTTTGGACGGATCGAAGAAGTGCGTCTGATCAATTATTCGGCAGTCGGGACACCGGATCATTGCCTGCAAACGTTGATGCGGTCAAGAAGATTACGAGCTGAACAAGTCACATATAAAGAATCGTTGACCTTAAATGGAACGCCGTACTTGATGAAATTGCTTTCGATAATTTGCCGCAGTAGTTTGTAGGTTTCCGTGAGTGCTCGACGTAGCTGCTTTTGGCCGTTCCTCCACGATTTCTCCAATTTTTTGTCAGCGCCTAATTGAAGTGTTCGCACGCTGGCAAACAATTGAAAACTCCCTTGCAGTTCTGCGCCGGTCTGTTGTTTAAGCTCTACCAAAAGGTCACAGCAAAAGTGGCTGGCGAGCATTCCACTTTGCCAGACGAGTTTTGGTTGGGAAATATCGCAAATATCCTAAACATAAACAAATTTGGGTGGCGGCTGTAGTTTAAGGGCAGTTCAGTTTGTTGCACCTGCATGATGGCTTGAAAAGACGGCACAAAAGGGAACATGGGTAAGTCGTAGGTGACGTCGAGTTCCTGCTCTTCACTTCTACGCGCATCAGGCCACAATGATTCCTGTATGAAATGATGCATTAAACGATGCGAAGTTGTTTGATACGAGCGAGCGACGTGCCAAAGGCAGCAGTGACTCTTTCGGAAGAGCTGAGAAGAATACTCCGGCAGGCTCCAAGAAGGGCTCGTTTACCCATGGACGACGCACGCAGAGAAACAGTTTCGACCGACAGAGCGCGTCAACAAAGTCGTATTGCTGCAAAGTGGATAATTATTCGTTGTATTCTGAAGAAATGTGATTAACGGCAACTTGTTCAACATCGAGCTTCGTTGTGTCTCCGTCGCTCGCTAGACATTCTTGTCGTACGAGTGCTCGCAGATCCGCGATCGCAAACGTGTTGGCCGACTCTTCTAGCCACGGAATCTGACACACATCATCATCATCATCAATCCATATCCTTCTCACGATATTGTTTATGCACGAACCTTTTTTCGCTTTTCTTTCGTACCATTGGTTATCGCGTGGAGATTATTGAAGAGTGACTGACAAACTTTCATATCTTTAAAGTACCATTCCGATTCCGGAACGAAGGCAATGTAACCCTACAATTCGAATATGTACAATATGACATTGTGCGTTAAAATAACCGTACTGTAATTGAAAGAGAAAACAGAATTGAATTATTTGGATCGCCGACGTCGAACTTTGTTCCTTTGGACAGAAGGTCTCTCGCGGTGAAGTAATCACTGGGCAACTCCGAAACGGCACTGTCTTCATTCAATTGTGCAATGAACTTTGACGATCGGATTGTCGGTAGAAGCTAACCATTAAATAGAGAGTGATTGAAAGTGATAACTGCTCACTTACAGACTCTAACTTGACTTCTTCCACGCGCAAGCCTTGTTTCATCCAAAATTGACAACGAAGAGCCGATTCTCCCGCTTTCTGCTCCGCTATCGTCCAGTGATCGCTGTCCTTCCACCGAGCGTCAGCAAACGAGTTAGCGGCGGTTGATAAATCGGTAATATTCTTGGCGGAGCCAATCGTTGTGGTCACAATAGTAGTTGAAAATTGCTTGACCAGTGCGGCCGCGGTCAGCCGATGAAACGATAAATCGCCGACGTTCATCGGAGACAGCACATGCACAGTGCGACACGTCGAGAACATATGTGATAATGACTACAATGCAGGAGTACAATTTCAACTTTGCAGTAACATCCCTCCTTACCACATCGCACTCTATCAAGTTCACTGCTTTATCGCCCTTGCTAACACTCGTTTCAATGCGTAAGATTCCTGTCCAACTAGTCGACTCCTTGCTCGCCGTCTGCCCAATCATACTGGGCGTCTTTGAATCCATCGCCGGTACACGCAGAAACAGCGCTTTCACCGCATCAGTCGCTTTGAAATCTGCGCAAGGTCATTTAAATTGATATAAATGTATCTTGTGGTCACTTACCACTCTGCTTCAGCATCTTGAACGGACACCCATCGAATCGATGAATTTTCTTGGTAAAACTTGTCGGAGGCAGCCGCACTGAGCAACCTTGCGCACTGAGTTTTGTTAAATTTTTCCATTCGCCCTTTCCCACAACGTTCAGAGAATATTCAGTGACATTAGGACAAGCGTCGATAGTAAGCTAAATTCAAAGACGGTGCAATTTAGAGGCGCACCGAAAACAGGGCGGATATCACCTCTTTTAGTTTGCCAAACAACTCTCCCGCGATGATCACAGATACGTCGGAAATGGCGGCGCCAACGATAGTCAGCGATTTAACGTTTGGAAATACCGTTTTCTTTGCGCCTTTCTGAAGCGCGAAAAAGAGAACATCCGTGATATTTTGAGCATTTGACAAATC